>JACEVL010000507.1:2390937-2455937 GCA_020284085.1 Aporrectodea caliginosa | reverse complement strand
ACATACAGAGGCATAGACAGAGGCAGAGACAGAGGCAGTCAAATAGAAAGATAGAGATAGATATAGTTAGTTAGAGAGAGAGAGAGAGAGAGAGAGAGAGAGAGAGAGAGAGAGAGACAGACAGACAGACAGACAGACAGACAGAGAGACAGACAGACATACAGACAAACAGAGACAGACAGACAGACGAACAGAGACAGACAGACAGACAGACAAACAGAGACAGACAGACAGACAGACAAACAGAGAAGCAGCAGACATAGAGTCTAGGCTATAGACATACATACATACAGAGAGATAAAAAGATATATTGCAATAGACAGAGATATAGAGATATATCATTGTTTTGCTAACTGATGTAACATTTTCGTTCGTAATGACAATTAACATCATAATAGGCTAGCCCAGAGAGCATCTCCGAGTATGTTTCTAGAAGAGGCGCTATATAAATTCTCAGAATGAATTAATGAAAGAGAGACAACAAAACAAACTTCGAGTCCGAATCCAGTGAAAGTTGAGCTTACTCTTTCGAGTAAGTTCAACTCTTCTAAACACTGGTCTAGAAGAGTTGAGCTACTCGAAAGAATTTACTGCTTAGAAGAATGAATTCTTCTGTCAGATCCTAAGCAGTCGAATGCCCTTCGATATATACGATATGTTTATGATATTAAAGTGGCTTTCATTAGTTGAAGTCTCACCCGAGCCGTTCGCAGTTGTTGCCGAGTCCTGTATCCGCGATAAGTTGCCTGAATCTTAGTGGCTGCCTTCTCTCGCATCTGGAAAACATTGAAGTAGATCACTCAACATAATTAGGCAAATAAATTTAGTCAGAAAATCAATGTAAGTATATGCAAATACATGTAAAACTATGAACGTCGGTGTAAATCTCAGTAACTTAGTGTAACTTCGTGTGAGTCTATTTAAGTTTATGCAGTTCCTTGTATAGGCCCAAACTGTGCTTCTCTCGCATCTAGAAACCACTTCGATAGAATCTATGACATTCCATGCAAATCTGTATTAATCTGTGCAATATAATTATGTACATTTTTTTACATCGAGATAAGTTTTTGTAATCAGTTGTTGCAATGCAAAACGATACTCACAAGTTGTTCGTCCAGTTTCTGATTTTTCGAAATGGGTTTTTTTGAGACAACCTTAGGCACCGTCTTTGCCTTATCTTTGACATCCGCAACCCTATCTTTCGGTTGGCTTCTTTTTCCTTGCGCGCGTGTTTCGCCGTTGTCATGGCGATAGTCGTCGTCATGGCGATAGCCATTACCATAGCGATGCTTAATCGTGCTTTGACCGTCTTCGTGTCGTTTGGTGGTTCTGATTTCCGTTTCTTCATAGTCGTCGAATTCGTCGTAGTTTTCGCTGTTCCGTTTGTTTGTCTCCTTCTCTCTGTTCCCTTGTTTCGTTCCTTCGTCTTTTTTCCCTTTTCGTGCCTTATTCCTCTTCTTCGGACTGTATCCGTTGCCTTGGTAATCGCTGTCGTCGTCCGAGTGATACCCGTTGCCATGGTAATACTCAGCTTTGATTGTCTTAGAGTCCTTGGATCGGTTCTGATCGTCTCTAATCACCTTCTGAGGCTGTTTGTTCGTCTTGCTTTCAGCAGGCAACGGCAGGTGCTTTACCGCCGCCGCGCCACCACCACGTCCCACGTTCGCTAATGGCTTACCATTCGATCGTTGGCCGTTTACTGGCTGGGAGTCTTTGTTTTCGTTTGTCTTTGTTTCGTTGCTTTGGTGATGACCGTTGCCTTGACGATTAGCGTTGTTACCTTGGCGATTGGTGTTGCCCTGGCTTTGGTCGGTTGCTTTTACTGGCAATTGTGGACGTTTGTTTGTTGTTTCCTTTGTCGAGTTCTTTTGTGTTTTGTTCTTCTGTTGGGCAACGTTGCGTCGTCCGAAAAAATCGTCTTCATCCTGTGATTGCATTGACGAGAAAACATTAGCTGAAACTACTAGCAAGAAATTCAGAATAAAACTACTTGTAAGAAATTCAGTATTAGATGTATGGCGTTAGAATAATAATAATAGTAGTAGTAGTAGTAGTAGTAGTAGTAGTAGTAGTAGTAGTAATAATAATAATAATAATAATAATATTATTATTATTAATAATAATAATAATAATAATAATAATAATAATAATAATAATAATAATAATAATAATAATAATAATATAAATAATAATATATAATAATAATAATAATAATAATAATAATATATAATAATAATAATGATAATAATAATAATAATATATAATAATAATAATAATAATAATAATAATAATAATATATAATAATAATAATAATAATAATAATAATAATAATAATAATATATAATAATAATAATAATAATAATGATAATAATAATAATAATATATAATAATAATAATAATAATAATATAATAATAATAATAATAATAATGATAATAATAATAATAATATATAATAATAATAATAATAATAATGATAATAATAATAATAATAATAATAATAATAATAATATAATATATAATAATAATAATAATAATAATGATAATAATAATAATAATATATAATAATAATAATAATAATAATAATAATAATAATAATAATAATAATAATATATAATAATAATAATAATAATAATGATAATAATAATAATAATATATAATAATAATAATAATAATAATGATACACTGCCGAGTGAGTTGCCGTTCCAGACCACCACCAGTAACATCTCCGGATATTGTTTGAATCGCCTGAGGGATCATTAATACATCGGGCAAAAAAAATATAATAATAATAATATTAATTTATATTAATAATATTAATAATATTAGAAATATTAATATTAATAATAATAATTATAATAATAGTAGCAGCAGTAGCAATAACCTCAATTTCCTGTGCTTCGACCATATCGATGGGAACATCGATGCGAGTGTCTTTCGATTCAGACACTTCTGCTGCTCCGTGTGTCTCTCTTCGTCTGTTTGTCGCCTTGAATACACCGCCTTCGTCTAGATACAACGAAACAAAGATAAGGAAACACAGGGAAAGGTAATATAAAGGTAAGTCAAGACAAGGACAATTGAAGTAAACAATTAAGCTTAGACAAGGCAAGGTATGGTTAGACACGGTATAGTACGGTACGGTGCGGTATTATGGTGGTATACGGTATTACAATATAGTAAGGTAGGACGAAGCAAGGCAAAGCAAGGCGAGATACGGTATTGTATTGTTTTATATCTATAAATTTATATAGCGCCTCTCTCAGTGCACACCAATCAGAGGTAAGGCACCTTATGGTATTATATGTTATAGTATTTTATGGTAGGGCAATTTAATGCACAGTATTGTTAGTTACGATATTATAATGGTGGGGTAGAAAAAAGGAAGGGCAAGGTCAGGTATAAGGTATATGGTATACCACTTCAATGTGAATAGGTAAGTAGCCTTCTAGTCGATTATAGCCAACGGCTGACATAACTGTTTAGCGTGGGAACATATGTGAAGAATAGCTTTACCTCTGTCGTAGTCCACTTCTTGATAGCGAGTCGCGGTCCTTTGACTTGGTTGAGCGTAGAAAGTACTCGATCCGAAGTCACTCATCGGCTTCTTCAACCTATCAAAATCAAACAGAAATGAAAATGCGGGTTCAAATCAATGCAAATGTGAATGTACACGACTTTGTATAGCAACCTATGGCCTCGACCCTGCTAAGTTTTCAATGAATTGATCGGGTTAGATCCTTCACCAACTCCACCCGTTTAAATAGGCACCAAACCAGTTAAGGTCCCAGTGTACGGACAGTGCTAGCCCGATATTTAAATCTCTTAAATAAGCCAGCATCTGGAGGCGAACCGCATATAATAATAATAATAATAATAATAATAATAATAATAATAATAATAATAATAATAATAATAATAATAATAATAATAATAATAATAATAATAATAATAATAATAATATCTTTTCTTTTATTTAAGCGCCTGACAAACGCACTGCGCTGTACATTTACATGTTATGCAGTTGAAACAATCTTAACTAGTTAACTACTAACAGAACAGACAGCCTGCAATACACGATGCTAATAGCAGCCTACAAAGCATTTCCGCCTAATGGGGCTCGAACTCGGTACCTCTCGCTCTCAATGTCAGTGTGTTATCCAATGCGCTATTGGGCCCCCAAGTTATAAGATACCTTTTCAGGTGTGTGGTTCTGGTGGTTCCTGGGTATGACTTTCTGCTGTGGACTGCATCTGAGTCAGAGGATGCTCGGCTGCTGAGGCTGTAGGAACCTGGAATCGTTGACTGTCGGATGGACGTCATCTGGTCGCCATAGCCTGGATGTCTGGACAAAAGTTTTCATGGACTGTTTATAAATTAAGCTTAAATTTAATTAGTTTTTTTAAGTAATAAATTAATTTAAATTTTAATTGATAATAGAACTCTTTATAAACAGACTGTTCGCAAGTTGGGTTTTTCAAACACAAACGAAGCAGAATTAATTAATTCCTTAGCTTAAACAGAGTTAATTACCTATAGTTAATTATTTTAAGGGAATACAGTATAATAAAATTAAGCTAAATGAAATTGTGAAGGACTTGCTCATGGTCTCTATACGGTAACCGTCTAAGAGGAGATTGGAACCGTACTCTGGTCACTCTCCGACTGTGTCCAGGGTTTATGGTATAAGCGGCAGTCTTGGTGAGAAAACAGCAAAAAAGAGGAAAACCTGTGTGAGCTTTTGGTGGATAGAGATATACCTGTGGTCTAGTTTTCCAGGCAGCTTGAATGACGGTCTTCCTAAGACTCCATAGCTGGCCTTCTTGAATCCACCGTACTCTGTTCCGACAGCCACGTAAGAGGTCCCGTTTTCCAGGAACTCCGGATTGTTGATTAAGAATCCCTCCAACGTATAAAGACTGCAATGGCACAAAAATGATGCAGTCAGTGAAGGAGTAGCTTCATGTTTAAGACGATAGCCACATCAAAGATTTACATGCAATATTGAAGCATAGAACGGTGAGTTCGATGTGGGTGGGGGGGACTGAGACTTTGCGGGATTCAGAGGAAAATCGTTCCAGAGTCGAGGTGCAGCGTGGCATAATTATGGAACAACTGGATAACCAGGTGACTATAGGAGACGGGATAGTGTGAGATGGGATGATGATTGGGAAGAGCGGTTGATAAGGATAATCGAGTATCCTGTAGAGCGGATGATGAAGAGTCGCGAAGGATGAATCTGACACTGAATCGTCTGTAACCTCTTTGTCGACGTTCCAACCAGTGGAACTCGTTGATTGACTTCTTCAAGGACCGCCTCCCAGTTGCCCATCACTCGGCGAGGGATGTTCACCCGTCGAGCCGGCTCCAGAGGCTGACCGTTGGCATAGACGCTTAGCAACGAAAACACAACGTCATGTATATATTTTGATGTGTCTATTTATGTTATTATAATTACTACTGCTGCTACTACTACTGCTATTGCCACTGCTACTGCTACTGCAACTGTTACTACTACTACTACTACTACTACTACTACTACTACTACTACTACTACTACTACTACTACTACTACTACTACTACTACTACTACTACTACTACTACTACTACTACTACTACTACTACTACTACCACTACTACTACTACTACTACTACTACTACTACTACTACTACTACTACTACTACTACTACTACTACTACTACTACTACTACTACTACTACTACTACTACTACTACTACTACTACTACTACTACTACTACTACTACTACTACTACTACTACTACTACTACTACTACTACTACTACTACTACTACTACTACTACTACTACTACTACTACTACTACTACTACTACTACTACTACTACTACTACTACTACTACTACTACTACTACTACTACTACTACTACTACTACTACTACTACTACTACTACTACTACTACTACTATTATTATTATTATTATTTTTATTATTAGTAGTAGTAGTAGTATTATCATCATCATCATCATCATCATCATCATCATATTTATTATTACTGTTATTATTATTTATTGGTAACTCCTATCGCACCGGTTTCTATGCCTCAACCTTTGGTAGGCCTACATCAAAACGAAGCCATACTCAAGTCAACACAGGGAAGTATGGATGTAGGCTACGTGTGTATCTTTTAGGTCATTTATTGACACTTTATTGACTCTGTTTCTTTAGCGCCAGTTCTATGATACACTAATCATCAATCGATGGCAGTCACAAACAGTTTCGAAATCCCGGTCACTTCCGGAGGTCAGGAACGATCGGTAGGCGAGTTCGATATGCAAGATCCGCAGGGTAACCTCATCTAATTTGGGACTGAGATGGAATGAGAGTCCATATGTGACGGGAGATGAGGAGGGTTCATAATGCCAGGTGCGAACAACGAAGAGAAGGGGAGGGAGAGGTTCAAAACATAGGTCATATGTAGGTCATTTTATAGGTCATTTGTGATAATAGGCCATTTTGCGGACGTCTTTTATGAACAACACCTAGGCCTATAGGTATCTGGAAATGATCCGCCTGACTTTAACGTATAGAGCGTGAAGTGAAGGCTTGATGCGTGACAGTAGGTCCTATAACATGCATTCCATGTGGTATGTTCTTCTGTGATCGTGCTTATTAGAGCAAGGCATGAACGAAGTCCAATTTGGCTTCTTTGCACTACTGAGGGGCTACGCCTACTGTGGGGCTTGGTAGCCCGATTGGTTAGAGTGGTCACCTTGTAACGCGGAGAGTACGGGTTCAAGCCTCCAGTGAGGCGGTCACTGTTTAGGGACCTTGAACAAGTCCTTCACTCACAATTGCTCAGCGCCATCGACGTTCTGTCGGATGTGCACTAACTTCTGAACTTTGGAAGGAGGGCAATATCAGAGACAGTTGTATTGTATTGCACTAGGCCTATATAGGCCTATTTGTACATAATATAATATCATAGGCGCCGACTCCTTTGGAGCCTTGGGTGCGCGTGAACCCAGAGAGAAAGTTCAGTGGGTGCATCGCACCCAAAAGAATTCTGACCTACTGTAGAATAAATTTACACAAATTTCGGAACATGCATGTAAGCAGTAAGGTTGCACAACTATAAGAAAACAAATTTTCCTCGGAAAATGCGCTAAAACTCACCTACGGCAATGTAGAATATAAACAAAGTTCCCAGAGTAGAACCCATGCACCCAGAGACAAAAGTGAAAGTTGGCGCCTATGTATAATATTGTGGCGGTCTCGCCTTTGAGTTGAATTCATGCATTGTACATTATGATAAGGGCGCTATATAAGTCAGTACACTGAGTTCTGTACTCATTTTATAACTAAGTTCGCAAGAGCGGCACTGTTGGAAGATGAATATTGAAATAAACGATTCGTAAATTTGATTAATTTATATAGCGCATTACAGCGTGAGCGGAGATCACTTCGAAGTAGTTTTCAAAACGCAGAGTAAGTTCCTTTCTCAACTACTTAAATAAAAGAGGAAAATAACAACGTAACGTAATGTCCTTACAAAATGTTAACGGCGTCAAACGGGATATCTCGTAGTCTACCAGTGACGTTACCTCCACTTCTATCCGTGTATTTTCCCTACAACATATGTAACAGAAATAAGAATAACAATAATAAGAACGATAAGCAATCATATTGATAGTAATTCAATATTGATAACCGCAGCGATCAATATTGATCTCATGCATTTATTTGGCGCCACTATCTAATGACCAAGCATCAATCGATGGCGCTCAGCTATTGCGAGTGAAGGATTTGTTCAAGGTCACACAGTAGCCGTCTCAGAGGAGGTTCAAAATTCGAACCCGTACTCTCCGAGTTACAGACATATTTGCATGCCAATGTGCGTACACAGTACATGCATGCATATATTCACGCATACATACATACATACACACAGTGCATGTGACTTCAAAGCCAACTGCCTCAACCATGAAGGAGATGTTGTTAGGCTCAGAAGACGTGGTTAGCCACAGAAGACGTGGTTAGCCTCAGAGGATATGGTTATGCCTCAGAAGACATTGTTAGCCTCAGCAGATGTGGTTAGCCTAAGCGGACGTGGCTAGCCTCAGAAATTGTGGCTAGCCTCAGAAGACATGGTTAGCCTCATAAGATGTGGTTAGCCTCAAAAGACATGGTTAGCCTCAGAAGATGTGGTTAGCCTCAGAGGTGTGGTTAGCCACAGAAGACGTGGTTAGCCTCAGAGGATATGGTTAGCCTCAGAAGACATTGTTAGCCACAGAAGACGTGGTTAGCCTCAGAGGATATGGTTAGCCTCAGAAGACATTGTTAGCCACAGAAGACGTGGTTAGCCTCAGAGGATATGGTTAGCCTCAGAAGACATTGTTAGCCACAGAAGACGTGGTTAGCCTCAGAGGATATGGTTAGCCTCAGAAGACATTGTTAGCCACAGAAGACGTGGTTAGCCTCAGAGGATATGGTTAACTTCAGAAGACATTGTTAGCCACAGAAGACGTGGTTAGCCTCAGAAATTGTGGTTAGCCACAGAAGACGTGGTTAGCCTCAGAACATGTGGTTAGCCTCAATCCATATCCTGCGCTAAATGCATTAATGACTGCTATTATGGAGGAAATGAAGTTCTAAGGCATTTCTACTCACGTCTTCATTGTACTGCTGAACAGGTATCCTTGGAGACCAGCAGAATTTCGGTTGCTGTCTTTGATGCAAGTTCAAGTAGCTGAAATCGTTGAAACAATTACGAAATTTTATAAACCTAATAATAATAATAATAATAATAATAATAATAATAATAATAATAATAATAATAATAAACATAATAATAATAATAGTAATAATAATAATAATAATAATAATAATAATAATAATAATAATAATAATAATAATAATAATAATAATAATAATAATAATAATAATAATAACAACAACAACACTGTAGCCAAGGAGAATGACAGCTAATAACAATATTGAAAACAGTTACTTTTAATCAGTCTGTACATAAGTTTGTTGGCTTTATGAAGAAATAAATTTGTCTTATAATAATAATAATAATAATAATAATAATAATAATAATAATAATAATAATAATAATAATAATAATAATGATGATGATGATGATGATGATGATGATGATGATGATGATGATGATGATGATGATGATGATGATGATGATGATGATGATCCTGATGATGATGATGATGATGATGATGATGATGATGATGATCATGATGATGATCATGATGATGATGATCATGATAATAATAATATTAATAATATAATATTGTAACAGTAATACCAATAACAATACTACAACTACTACTAGTAATGGCAATAATTATAAATGTAATGATGATAATAGTTATAGTAATTATAGTAGTAGTAATTAGAAGAAGAAGAAGAAAAGGACAAGAAGTAGAACAAGAACAAGGACAGAACAAGAACGAGAAGAAATCGAGAATGCAACAAATAATGAAGACAAAACTATAAAGTTCAGGGACAATCATGTACACGTGTAAGTGAATAAGAAGGTTGAGGTCATGTAACAAAGTTTGATAATCATCCGAAACGCAGTTGATTTAGGTCCCGTTACATAACTATTTCTTGTCTATTCTCAAGAGTCGCCTATTAACCGATATCGAGTAAATAACGAAAAGTAAACAAACTACATAGTATTTACGAAAGTCCTATAGAGTAGCACCTCTTTGAATTTTATTTTCACTCACCCAATCTTCTTGAAAGGTCCGTTTCCCAGAGCGACGTAGTTGCTTCGATCCTGTAGCCCATCGAGGGACAGAACCCGTGTCCCTCCGATGGGTGTACAGATGCTACGGATCGCCTGTCGGTTTCCAAGGTCCTGGGTGACGTTATGAAGAAACGAGTCCCACGTCCGGATTGCTCTACGGTTGACGACGATGTTCTTGCCAAGAAATCGACTGTCACCGTTCACGAAGATCTTCATCCGCTTCGCTGGCTCCGTATCAAACGACGCCATTGCGCTGTTCTCCAGAAATATCAATTTTCAGATTCGGAAATAATATTTCCAATCGTAATCGTAAACGTATACAAGCCTCTAAAGGCTAAAGCTAATCGCAGGGCACCAGCTTATCCACGAGCGCTGATCTCTATCCAGTTCCTTTCGTTGTAACAGTTTTCAGTCGCGGAGACTGAAATATTTATAAAATGCGCACTAACTCTTTTGCAACAATTTTAGCTATTGTCAAAGAATAGGTGGTCTATTCCATACACCTCGTTCAGCGCTGTTTACGCTGCCATAATTATGATTCAGTCACAAGAATAAAAAGTATTAGCATAAACTTTTCCGCCTGTTTCACGAGCCTTTTAACCATGTCACGACCTAGTCTGATATTTCTATGCCTTTAACGACTAGTGTTTAACGATGCAGGCGATCCTGAAACAGCAGGTGACCTGCACTCTCCGACTATTTACTTTCGTATCCGGCTAATCCTAGCAGACGGTCTTCCTTGTCATTCATTCACCTGTTTTGATGAGTCGCATTCTAAAGCGCTAATGACAACTACACTCACATAGCCTACACGGTCGTCGATGAATCCATCGTCCCATTTACACATGACAGTCAACGTCCAAAGAGTCTATCTCTCAATACGAAGATGCATAGGCGTAACGATGGAGCCAGTCCAGTGGTTACCATGGGCGCAAATGACGCCACAACGCCTCAACAAACAGGTGATTGCTTGGAGCTAACACGGGCATTTGGCCGGTGATCTTCTGGCACGCATATCCAGTTCAACTGTTTGCCATCAATCGAATGGCACCGTTCCAGGGATATGCCGCAACGCAGGAACCTTGGAAAAGCAAATTAGCCAAAGAAGGGGAGTTAATAATTAAAGATCAGGAAAATCGATTGGTTCGTGCAGACAACTGCGATAGACAAAACCGAACAAATAACATCAATCGTGTAGGAGGACGACCTGGCTTTTATTTAAGGACGAATTACTGATCGAATCGTCTTCGATCTTCTTACAGGGTCTGAAAATGTCGCTTTACACTACCGATAACATTACCATTAGCGTTATCATTGACATTAACCAGTAACATTACCATCAACATTACCACCAACATTACCATCAGCATTACCATCAACACTACCATTAACACTACCATCAACACTACCATTAACACTACTATCAACATTACCATCAACATTACCAGTAACATTACCATCAACTTTACCAGTAACATTACCATCAACATTACCATCAACACTACCATCAACATTACAATTAAGATCACCCCATGAACATTGCCATGAACGTTAACATAAACGTTACCATTAAGATTACTATGAACATTACCACTAAGCTCGCTCTACCATACTATTTCCGGTTTTGCTCGGAGATCTGTGAAACATGCTATAAAGGTCGCATACCTTAATGGTCTGTACAAATGGCCAATCATCGCCGTCTTAAAAAGACCTGGAAAGCCGCATTCGATTGCTTTACGAAGCAATCGATCGTAAATCGTTGCAACCCGGAATCAATCAATATCTGAGGTCAGCCAACAACAAATAGGAGAACTTGCGAACGAGACTTCTGTTACGTGCCCGACTATTTGATTTTGTCTCTTGACCGAGCATGACCTTTTTGGTCGATTTCATTAGAATGATGACCGTCATTTAACCAGTCTAAGAAGTGATTTGTACCGGATGGGGGTTGCAACGGTCTGGAACGGGCGCCATCCATACCTGTGCGCCTGCTCCCCGGGGTCCCCTTCGACACGTTCTATTGCAATCTTTCATATCGGGAGGAGGAAGAGCAAAACACCGAGTCTGGCCAATGTAAGTAAGTAAGTAAGTAAGTAAGTATATTCTTTAATATAACCAGCTGCCAAACAGCACTCTGGTGAACAAGCATGAGCGATATAAATTAAAATAAACATCAAAACATCAGCATCAAAATCTGCAATGTATCTAAGACCAATGAGATTGCGAGACAGATCTAATTAGTATGCGAACAACATTCTGACTATGAATGTTTTCCTCATTTGGTTGTCAGCTTTTGGCAGCACCCGGTCATGGCGTCTGTGGCGTAGGCTGTAAACCGTTGGCTTCGCTGGGGGGAGCAACCCGTGGAGGACATGTCCTGGTGTTCCAAGAACAGCCGAAAACAGGCGGGTATCGGCAATACGGCATAGCTGTTCAATAGTTGGGCTATCACCAGGGAGATACCGCTGACGGATTAGCCTATTCATCATGGCTTGGAGTCTTCCCCTTTCTTGCTGCCCAGCATATCCCCACCATGCCGGGGCTGCGTGCTAAGTGCTCCGAGACGGTAATGTGCTCTCCGATGGTAACATCCAGTGTTTTTTGGTACTCTTTAGCCGAGGTAGTCCTTGGAGCGCTCCTGAGTAGTAACCTTGAAGGGGCGCTATATAAATCCTCGTTATGAACAAATGAATGCAAAACGGCTTGATGCAACTTGCCTCACTAGAATGCAGTCACTATAGAGTTTCCTCAAGGCCTTAACCCTCGGGCTACCAAGGGGGGTGGTTACCACCCCCCCCCACGTTTTTATGCATAAAATTTTTTTTCATATGGAATATAATTTTTTCATTTTAGGTAGCTGTAGCAGATTCATTGGCGCACATTTTGAGGTAAACATCATGGTGGTAGCCCACGCCATTCAAAAGTTATACCCGATATACCCGAGGCACCAGGGGGGGGGAGTGGATACCACCCCCTTAGTTTTTCGACTATTGCTTATTGACCATTCTTCCTAGAAGAAAAACAAATATACCATTCTTTAGAGGGAATGCAGGGCTTCATTTGCATACTTATATGTTTGTCTTTTGAAAACCGAAAGTGATCAAAATAAATAATAATACGCGTAATATGCGTGAAAAATGGCTGAATGCAAGCACTCCCCTTAGGTTTTGTCTGTAGCGTATTCATTTATATTCCTGGAAGAGAAACAAATATACCATTCTTTAGAGGGAATGCAGGGCTTCATTTGCATACTTATATGTTTGTCTTTTGAAAACCGGAAGTGATCAAAATAAATAATAATACGCGTAATATGCGTGAAAAATGGCTGAATGCAAGCACTCCCCCTTAGTTTTTGTCTGTAGCGTATTCATTTATATTACTGGAAGAGAAACAAATATACCATTCTTTAGAGGGAATGTAGGGCTTCATTTGCATACTTACATGTTTGTCTTTTGAAAACCGGGAGTGATCAAAATAAATAATAATACGCGTAATCTGTATGAAAACGGCTGAATACAGCATCACAACGTAAACCGATATATATGTATGGATATATATGTATGGATGTATATTTATACGTATATAAACATATGTAGGGATGTATGTATATCTTGGATACATAGATCAGTTTAAAACACACATAATTTTATATTTGTTTATCCAAAAAGTACAAAATGTACGCAATAATATAAAATATCGCTAATTAAGGGGGTTCCGTTGTTAAAAGTGATGTAATTTCGAGGTGCATTCACATAATGTACAACTAAATATACCATTCTGTGCAGAAATAAATGCTGAATCCAATGCTGTATTACAAGTTATGATATGTGAAACCAAACACGAAATCCAGGGGGAGGTGGTAACCACACCCCCTTGGTAGCCATGGAGTGTTAAAAAAAACCTCGGTAGCCTGAGGGTTAAGGCATTTCTGCTTAGTCCATTGAAATATGGTCGTTAAGCTCATCATATCCTCGCCCCATTAAACATTCTTCGTTCGGTTTTCTCCGAGGCATTTCCATTAATGCTTAAAACCAGTAAATCGCATCCTCGATTCCTCGTTAATGCCAAAAACGTAACTCTTTGACTGCTTAAGAAATAATGAGCATTCTCTTTTGGACCGAGGGACCCGCAGATCCCCACTGGCTGAATAAATGTTCACAGTTCTCCTATGAACACTAAATGTTCTGTTACATCCATAGCAACCAAAGCTAATCTGGCGGCGTTGCCTAAAAAACCCCTAACATAACATCATAGTAACGAGTCAGAGTTAACACGCCATCTATCGAATGGTGCAGAGAACAAGAAGCTCCGCTTGGTAAGGCTAGCCATTCTTGCATGTAATTGAATAGTGGATGTATCCATGTATGTATGAATCAATATAGATATTTATGAACAGTGAGTAAATAAGTCAGTCAGTCAGTCAGTCAGTCAGTCAGTCAGTCAGTCAGTCAGTCAGTCAGTCAGTCAGTCAGTCAGTCAGTCAGTCAGTCAGTCAGTCAGTCAGTCAGTCAGTCAGTCAGTCAGTAAATAAGTAAGTAATATAACCTGCTGCCAAACAGCACTCTGGTGAACAAGCGTCAGCAATTTAAATTCATATAAACATCAAAATCTATCTAAGACCAGTTAGATGTAGTGACCAGATTAATTAACATGCCAACAAAAATTCTGTCTATAAATGTTTCCCTCATTAGTTATCTTCCTTTGGTAGCACCCAGTCATGGTGCCTGGGAAGTTGGCTGTAGACCGTTGGCTTCGCTGGAGGGAGCAATCCGTTGAGAACATGTCCCTGTCTTCCAAGAACCGCCGAAAACAGGCGGGTATTGGCAAGACACAATAGCTGTTCGATCTTTGGGCTATCACCTGGAATGTATCGCTGACGGATTTAGCCTATTCATCACGGCCTGGAGCCTTCCACTTTCATGCTATTCAGAATATTTCCGGAGTTGCCTATAACAGATGGGACAGCGTAGTGGCTCGTGCCATGTCGTAGAGCTTGGGGCCTGCTAGACAATGGGCAGGAGTATGCGGAAGGCATACATAGACTGATTCTATGTATGTATGTAGGTATGTATGATAACGTTGTGTTTAACGTTTACGGGTGGTTTTTAAAGAACCATAATGAGTATTGTAAAACTTACATAAATTACATGCATACATATGCAATGCAACTGAACATTGATCTAAACTAAAACCCCTTCAAGATATACTCTGCGCTAGCCTATATGATGTTAAATGTCATTACAAAGGAATATATTATGGGGCGCGGTGGTGTAGGGGTATGTTCGGTGCCTTGCAGCCGGAGGGTTGCGGGTTCGAATCCACCTCAAGCCGCAGCGTAGGGACCCTGGGCAAGTCCTTCACTCGCAATTGCTCATGCGCTTCGGCGTGAAACTCCGATTCAGTGTCCGCGCTGTAGTCGGGAGCGCCTCTGAGTAGAAATCTTGAAGGGGCGCTATAACAAGTGCTCATACTTACATACATACATTAATTAGCAAAACAATGCACAGTAAGCTAAAGGAATCACCGGTGGCGAGCCCACGCACACGAGCATGCATGCAAGCATATACGTCCATAAATTAAAACAAATATGCATACGTACGCACGTACATACACACAAATACACATATATACGTGTATGCATACATGCAATATAATATATTCACGCACACATGCCATACATACATACATAGACACATACATGCAAGCATTCATAAACATACATAGAGATACATACAAACATTCAAACACATCACTTCCGGAAATCTAAGTTGGATATGGTGAAATTAACCAGGCATCGTTTTGCTTATTAAACTTGACAGGAGACCAAAGTCATCAGAATCAGCTGACAGTCGGCCAATTAAACTGCCGTCTACTTCACCCAGTAGTCAATAGGATCTTTCGAAGAACATGTGTCACAAAAACAGTCTGGACAAAGTTCATCTCTTTTCAAACATGATCACGAGAACTGTCTGTTAGTGTGGCCCAAACTTACACGGGGAAATAATTTTTGTTGAAACATGCTGCTCCACAAGGCTGCCTTTGTTCCACTTGACAAGAAGACTATGTGGTGAAAAAATTGAAGAGATCTGAGCATGTTTAGAGGTCGCGCCATTTTGACACTTTTTGTAGAAATCGCAAAAACCGCATGCTTGGGTTTTGGAACTTGGGTCCATTGTCGATTTACTCTTCTTATCACAACAAATTAATGAGGAGTCCAATTGAGATGAACTTTTTACTGTTTATTTATCTCGATGAGAGCTACATTTTGATTAAAATATAAATACTAAATTCAGGGTCGTTCAAGGTCATTTCAAGGTCATAAGAAACAAAATCTAATAAAAATCGAAGAAAAATGATCAGATCTCAGCCAATAATTGTTGAAATTGGTTAATTCTGTCACGTAACTAAGGATGAGTCACAGACACAATACCTGCTGCAACATGTCTCCAGTCATCACACAATGATTTCTTTTCCGACAAGAGCAAAATGAAATAATCGCGGTTTTCGCGTTTTCCGGCACTTCAATGACGGTTATTTATGCAGACTGGAAAACTACTTTCATAGTAAAAAATTATATTGCATTACAAATTATTTGCATTTAATGCACTCTGACTAAGCAGTAACACTGCGGTATATATTTTTATTAGGATGTTCAACGTTCAAAATAGTAACTGCCTTGCTATTCAAAATGATACATGTCTTTTACGTTTCATACTATATAATGTAAAAGTGTGCAAAAGGCGCGACCTCTAAACATAGTTCAATCTGTCCAAATTTTTGCATACAGGGTTATCTTTTCATGTGTAACAAGGGCAGCCTTGTGGAGCTAAACATTTCCAACTTTTGTTATTTTGGGCCACCGTACTGTCTGTGTTATTATGAAATTTGTCAATATACAAACGTTGAACTTCTAAGAGCCTCCAAGAAACTGTTCGATAGATAGCCAGCCATGCAAACATTGGATAGACATACATACGCACATACGCACACGGACAATCAACACAGCCTCATGTAAATGAGTCACAGAACATTGGAATGTAGTAAGTACTACACACCTACATATAGACAGCCGCACAGACAGTGTAATATAGACGGAAAGACAGACACACACATACATGTAACTAACTGGTTGAAAGACATATTATCCGACTGACTAACTGACTGACTGACTGACTGACTTACTGACTGACTGACTGACTGACTGACTGACCGACTGACTGACTGACTGTCAGACTGACTGACTGACTGACTGACTGACTGACTGACTGACTGACTGACTGACTGACTGACTGACTGGACTGACTGACTGACTGACTGACTGACTGGACTGTCTGTCTTACTGACTGACTGACTGACTGACTGACTGACTGACTGACTGTCTGTCTTACTGACTGACTGACTGACTGACTGACTGACCGACTGACTGACTCACTGGCTGACTGACCGACTGACTGACTGACTGACTGACTGACTGACTGACTGACTGACTGACTGACTGACTGACCGACCGACCGACTGACTGACTGACAATCCCCAGTGCCACATACAGCGCAGCTTTCGCATATCCATTAGACAAAAGCTGAGATAATTGGAAACCCAATTAAAAACTAGCCACGCATTATATATTCATGAAGGATCTATAGAGCATTATAATGATCGGAATGCACGTGATCACGTAATTGCGTGTAATATATAAATGGATATAGGGCCTAATGTGGATATAGGCCTACATACATACATACATATAGATAGACAAGAGCATATAATTATATACAGACATATTAATAAGCATTTATTTAAACATAATTATATGCAGAAAATATACAGGTATAAAGGTACGAATCTATGTACATAATGTGCACTTATTTCCTTGTATTTTTATGCAGGCTTTGACGTGATAATTATAGCAATTGCTACAGCAGCAGAAATTATCATTGCAAAATTAGCGGAAGTTCGCCTGATTATCGCTAGTTGTTCACTGGACTCATATTGCCCAGTGTTCATATTGCCCAGTGCAAGACTACAGGCGATATAATATTGCCACGTACACTTTTCCAATAATTGCCATTGCACAAGCTCACAGCACAGCAGCTTATAAATATAAATATCGTCGTCTATTATTTCAAACTGACAAACCACAGTGTGATCACAATTCATAGCATGAACGGGTGATTACAAGTTATTACAGGAGTCGAATTTAACTGTTTGGAAGCCATGCAAGGCACCCATCGCGTCCATTGTCGACTCAAGAGCCAAAGAGCAGGTACTGAGCATTCTCCCCCCTCTACGTTCCACTAAAGACATGGATTGGTTAGCTACTGTTTAACGATGATGTGCCATAAGAAAGATGATTAGAGTCGCCCTCCTCCTTTAGCCAGACCTGGGACTGGCACTGCCAGAGTACGCGCAGCGGCGAGTGGGAAATAGTTGACACAAATGGGGCTCAAGCTGCTTGATATGTTTACAATTATTATTAGGCCTGTGTCTAAGAGGTGTTTTTGTTTGTTAGAAATAATGAAGAAGTATAGACCATTCCACGTGGCTAGTACTGAATTGCTGAATCCTCTGGGTGAGAGCTCAGAACGAACATACATACATACGTACATGCAGATATACATACATACATACATACATTCATACATGCATACGGACATATGTACATACAGTATACATACATACGCATATACAAAGGCCTACATACATACGCATGTACATGTACGCACTTACATACATACATACATACATACATACATACATACATACGCATTTACATACTTATACATACATACATACATACATACATACATACATACATACATACATACATACATACATACATACATACATACATACATACATACATACATGCATGCATACATACATACATACATACACCTATACACTTTCATACGTAGGCCAACGTAGGCCTACGTACTTATCTACACACGCTGACGCACAACAAATGCTTTTGAAGTTGCACATATGGCCTAGAAATAAACCTGCTGTCATTAATTGGTCTGACTCTCTAGGACTACTATGTCGGAGACGGTCTAAATGTCCTAAGATCCAATTGGTTTCCATGGACGACGATTATGTTCGATTGAACGTCACATTAACCTCGAATGTTCACAGTTTGGAAAGCAACTTTGGACTCGAATCAATGAGTCAGCGGTACGTCATAGCCATTGTCTGATAGACATTGTATACATACATACATATATACATACACATAAACATGCATACATACATACATATATGCATACATGCATACATGCATACATGCATACATGCATACATACATACATACATACATACATACATACATACATACATACATACATACATACATACATACATACATACATACATACATACATACATACATACATACATACATACATACATACATACATACATACATACATACATACATACATACATACATACATACATACATACGCACATGCATACATACATACATACACACATACGTACATGCATGCATACATGCATAGATGCATGCATAGATTCAATTCAATTCAATTTTATCCTAGATACATGCATGCATATAAACAGACATAAGAATAGAGAGAGAAACGGAACAGCTACAAATAGAGAAAGAGATAGAGGAACGAATTGCAAATGTTTTTCAGAAAACTACCCAGTGGTATGTTGCTATTGAACCTGTTGTCGAAGCCATACTATCTTGCGATTGCAACAGGTGTCTTTGCTCAAGTGGCTGCGAGAATCTGCAGCTACCTTTCCTGCGAACGAGAATCGTCTGCATGTTCATCCTGACATAATAAGCGGATATCTACACTTATCACGGAGAGCAATGCACTTATCAACAGTTATCACTTGAGGCCTGTTTATTGTTCTTAACCTTCTGTCAACATTATGGAAACTTTGGGTCGATGTCTGATGGGCCATGTGTGGAAGTATGTATAGAAAACAACTGTAGGCTACGGTAATAGCGTATTGTTTGGTAACTCTGAAATGCGCTGTAACTATAGGGATCGCCTAACTGTTTAATACATAGGCCTACCTAGGTTCTATGGCTTCAGCTTTACTCACCCTGAGGCATTGCCGCATTTGGCTCACGCGTCGAATTGTTCACGTGACTTTACATTACATTGCTTTATTAGGACAATGTGAGGTAGTGTATTCACCTCTAAAATAAAAAAGAGCAGTCCCTTAATCTAACCCAGAGAGGCAGCCATCGGTATAAAGTGTTAGCGACTTCATTTTCTTAGCCTCGGCATGTGAGTGCGGGTGGTCAGTCGTCTCCCTCGCCGTCTCATCTTCCCACCGACAGTATACGGTCAGTGTGCTCAATATAGCTGAGTTGGTTGGGAATGAGGCAGATGAAGCAGTTTTCTGCGAGGATTTCGTTGACATCAGTTTGCAAAATACAGTTAAGATAATTTATTCAACTTCACATGGATCTTAGTCTGATACCCTCGCAGTATTTTTTCAACAATTCTCACACTCTATACACATACTTGCATACTTGAACATGTACGCTTACTTTAAAGCTTTCTTTGAAGCTTCTTCTTTTAAGGGTCGCTCAGCCCTCCGTTCCCCTTCTCGGGGTGACTTTTTGGTTCCATTTGCCCGCACTGCTACCATGCAGCGCCGAGCATTCTCTGTTGTTGGCCCAACAGCCTGGAATGACTTGCCATCTTTCCTTCGCCTATCTCCTCGTATTCACTCGGCTTCCTTCTAAACGCCCTATTGAAGACTTTTCTCTATGATCAGGCCTGGCTTGGGAGCGCCTCTCAGTAGAGCCTTTGAAGAGGCGCAATATAAATTGATTGATTGATTGATTGATTGATTGATTGATTGATTGATTGATTGATTGATTGATTGATCGATTGATCGATTGATTGATTGATTGATTGATTGATTGATTGATTGATCGATCGATCGATTGATCGATTGATTGATTGATAATGGCTCAATTGTATCTCCGGAACGTGTAGGCCTATAAACACACGGGAGAAACAGCACTAGCTGCAGGTGGTAACACGATGCAAACAGGACAATGGCTTTTCCGATTCGACGTGCGTCACATTCTATGAAACGGAGAACACAGGTGCGCGTGCTGTATATTATCTCGAAATACTTGCATAGCAAATAGAGTGGGCCGTGCCGTTTGTTGCAATAATAATTGGAGGTCTTTGTTTGAAAACCGATGCCTTACACGTGGGGGGTGTCGAGACTCCGCCTCGATTTGTACAAACTATATATATAGGCCGTGTGCCAACGTATCGGCATTTTGCAATTTAATTAGGCCACTCGTGGAACATCGCTTTAGTTTGCTTAATAGATACAATCGGAGCTCGTTTTACGGTAGTTCCATTGCTAAATTACGGCGTTGTTATATTTGTAGCGTTTTTCAAATCTGATTTGATACATGTCGAAGGCAAGTCTGTTTTCACATGATATGGTCTACAGCGTATTGCATTACTCCAGTTAAATGAGCCACATTGTTGCGATTTTATGATTGTCTGTCTGTCTCTGTCTCTCTGTCTTTCTGTCTTTGTCTGTCTGTCTCTCTGTCTTTCTGTCTCTGTCTGTCTGTCTCTGTCTGTCTGCCTCTGTCTGTCTCTGTTTCTCTGTCTGTCTGAGTTTGTCTGTCTCTATCTCTCTCTGTCTTTCTGTCTTTGTTTGTCTGTCTCTGTCTGTCTGTCTGTCTGTCTCTCTCTCAGCCTTCTCCAGACAGACTCGTGTCATCGTTGCAAATCCTTAAATTTATCCAATCAATTAATCATCGAAATTTATATAGCGCCCCTTCAGGGTCTTCACTCAGAAGCCCTCCCCGACCCAGGCCAAGAGGGGAAAGCAGTTTTCAGAAAGTAAGTAAGTAAGTATATTCTTTATTGAGAAGCACTTGCAAGCGCACAGCACTGAACATGGCAAGATTAATACATTCAAACAAATAAAAATTATATATATACAAGCAAAGAATTGAATGGTAGAAATTATTGTATATCAGGGGAAGTGGGGAACCTAGGGGAAGAAAGCCGATAGAACGGTGAGCAAAGGACCCGAGGAATCCACGTGTTTGATCTTACACGTCCTCTCCCCAGGTCCTACGATTGTGTAACACAGTAGCTTATTGGTTTCAACGCTCACATTGTAACGCGAAGTGCGCGCGTTCGACCCCCCCCCCTTCGCCCGAGACGATCATTGTGCAGGACCAAGTCCTTCTAGCATTATACCATGGCTCAGCGCCATCGATTTATGCTTTTTAATTTGTATAATGGCGTGTAGTAAATACAGAAATGGTAGCAATACTTGTGGCTTTATTTATCATGGTCCGTGAGGTGCTCGATAGTGTAGTGGTTAGCGTTCTGGACTGTCAATCGAGAGGTCGGGGGTTCAAATCCCCGCCATGGCAGAAATTTTGTTCGAGATTTCTGCTCCACCTGCAACCTTTATGATCCGACTCAGCTAAAATGAGTACACTGACCGTACATTGTCGCTGGGAAGATGAGACGGCGAGGGAGAGGACTGGCTACACGCCATCATATGCCGAGGCTGAGAAAATGAAGTCGCTAACACTTCAAACACATGGCTGCCTCAGGGCTAGCTTAATTAAGGGACTGCTCTTCTTCTTGTCCTTCCCGGTCCGTGCGGTTCTTTTGTGCTTCTCCTAGGCTGGGGAATAATTTTTGTGCCACCCAGCCGTGGACACGGACAGCCATGCTTTGTTGTAATATTATAGTCATCAATATATCGAGTCATTGGGTTGAGATAGCTCAGTGGTAGTGCGGAGGACTACAGTGGTCGGAAGTATGTTCACAAGTAAGGTGTGGGACACTGTGGGCACGGTGGCCGAATGGCGGAAGCGCTCGACCCGTTACGCCGAGAGTACGGGTTCGAGTCTCTACTCAGTAAGGACCATGAGCAAGTACTTCACTCACAGTTGCTCAGCGCCATCGATGCTCTGTCGTATGGTAGTGTGTGCACTTCTGAACTTTGGAATAAGGTGATATCAAATACAATTGTATTGTGTAAATTTGTGTTGAATTGTATTGTTTTGTATTGTATTGTATTGTTTGTATTGTATTGTTTTGTATTGTATTGTTTTGTATAGTAAGTCGTGTTCGAGTGTAAGCTAGAAGATACCGAATCTCAAGTAATTGTAATTACGACAATTTCTAAAGCATCGTCAGTAGCAAGCTACTTCTAGGATGCTTTACACACATACACAATGTCAACTGTCAGCGCAGATGCTAAGAGCTTGATAGCAAGTACAGTTTTAACTTTTTTTTAAACATAAGAGCTTTTGATTTCCTGAATAGCTGCGGGAAGACTGTTCCAGGCACGTGGGCCAGCTACCCGAAAGGCCCGATCGCCAGCTTTAGTTTTTGATGCAGGAATGAAATCATCAGCGGACTTTGATGAGGGCAGCCGTGACCCAAGATCACGCTATTGATGATGCTTCGATTATTTATGATGAATTTAAGTTTTGAAGTTTTTTGCTGGACCTTTAGTTCCCAAATTTTATTACCTTTTCAGTTTCCCTGTTTCTTATTGATATTACTCGTTGTTGGCTAGTGCTGGCCAACTCATTGATGTGCTCAAAAGCCAGACAGAGATATGACTGGGTCTTCACACACGGTGACATACCCTATCGATTCGTTATTGCATCATTGTTTGAAATTACAGCAAACATAAACAGATGTTGCATTGTCTGACTACTGTTAATTAAAAAGCATATTGAAATTTCAAACACAATGCTTGTGACCTGTGCAGTGGCAATCGATATTCCGCGTGTCTTTAGAAAGTCGAGATGTAATTGTGAGCATAAATTTCGGAGCTGTACTTAATTGAAGTCAATTGATTTACAGTCTGTGCGATGATGACTTATCCACAATGAAATTGCACGCTGCAAATTGAAAAATGTATAGGCCCACTGTTACTCGTTGGTCTTTTCGTTTTCTGGCCCCGGAGTTGGAAATGCGCAGAGTCTCGCTCTTATATATCAAGACCATATGGAGTTCCTAGTCCTACTAATTCGCAGAGTATATCTCTTAGATCAAGACTATACATATATGGTGTGATCTTTGCCGCCCAGTGTCTGATGTTCCAGCGCGTCGGGTGCTTCGCTCTGCGACGAGGGGTGAGTTCCTTGTTCCACGGACTCGCTTGGCTATTAGGCAGCGCCGTGCTTTCTCGGTTGTTGGCCCTTCCATTTGGAATGACCTACCACTTAAGCTCCGTTTTTTACTTGTAAGCCATCTGACAGGGTTCTACAAGTCCCTCAAGTCTTTTTCTTTAGTCGTGGCTGGGCCGGGAGCGCTCCTGAGTAGTTTCTTGAAGGGGCGCTATATAAATGCTCTGAATGAATGAATGAATGAATGAATGAATGAATATGTATATGGAGTTCCTGCTTAAGTTCTTGCATAAAAGGACCAAGGGGAACAGTCTCCCAGTCACAATCCGTCAATGTTCATATGCTATTCAATTGAAATTAAAATTAAAAACTCATCTATTCTTATTACGCTATGGCTAAGAACACAGCGCAACGCTGTGTCTTGTTAAAGCGCGCTATAAATTTCTAATTGTATTGTATTGTATGTTAAAGTTTCCTTAGAATAGGTCAACCGAGTTGTTTATTTTCCATTAACTACTTGTTGTAATAGTGATTTTGCTAGAAGAGGAAGAGGAAGAGGAAGAGAAGTCCCTTGACCTATAGCCTAAACAAGAGGCAGCCATGGATATGAAGTGCTAGCATCTTCGTGTTTTTTAGGCTCGGCATGTAAGGCGGGCGGCCAATCCTCTCTCTCTCTCTCTCTCTCTCTCTCTCTCTCTCTCTGTCTCTCTGTCTCTCTCTGTCTCTCTCTGTCTCTGTCTCTGTCTCTATCTGTCTCTGTCTGTCTCTGTCTGTCTCTGTCTGTCTCTGTCTGTCTCTGTCTGTCTGTCTGTCTCTGTCTGTCTCTCTCTGTCTCTGTCTCTGTCTCTGTCTCTGTCTCTGTCTCTGTCTCTGTCTGTCTCTGTCTCTGTCTCTGTCTCTGTCTCTGTCTCTGTCTCTGTCTCTGTCTCTGTCTCTCTCTCTCTCTCTGTCTCTGTCTCTCTCTCTCTCTCTCTCTCTCTCTCTCTCTCTCTCTCTCTCTCTCTCTCTCTCTCTCTCTCTCTCTCTCGCCGTCTGGTATTTCCACCGACTTTATAAGTGACAACTGAGTCGTAATAACAGTGGTAGAAACAACAAGAGAAAATTGCCTTCGATTAAACGAATGCTTTGCGTAAAAAGTTTTTCCAATTGTAAAGGCTAATTTATATAGCGCTACTAATAGAGAAACTGATCAGAGTCGCTCCCAACCTGACTACACAGAAACACGATCAACTAGATCGTGGTTATTACCACATCTGTACACAATCTTAGCACAGTTTCTGTATATCTACTGAGTCTATAGGAGGGGTGCTTGATGATGTAGTGGTTAGCGCGCTGGACTGTCAATCGAGATGTCGACGGTCAAATCCCGGCCAGGGCAGAAATATTTTCAAGGTAATCTACTTCATCTGTCCCCTAGCCAACTCAGCTATGATGAGTACACTGACCGTACGCTGTCGGTGTGAAGATGAGACGGCGAGGGAGAGGACTGGCCACCCGCCCTCATAGGCCGAGGCTAAGGAAATGAAGTCGCTAACACTTCATACACATGTCTGCCTCAGGGCTAGCTTAAGGGACTGCTCTTCTCTTCTTCCTGTATAAGTGAAACCTGCGCCCTTCTGTTAGATTCATTTAAGGCTTGAACTTTGTCGTTCGTAGCTTTGCGTCCGAAGAGGAATTTCATCTGCTGCGAAAACTGGTTTATTCATTACTTGAGTTTGCAAAGTGCAAAGTCCACGAAAGGCTTTTCGCGCTCCAGTGTTTATGCAAAGGGTAGCGGGGTTAAGTGAATCTAGATTAGGCAGACAGCCAGAGAGACAGAGGGACAGACAGGCAGAAAGACAGACAAATAGACGGCCAGACAGCCATACAGAATGACAGACGTGCAGTCGAACAGACGGACAAAAATACACATAGAAAGTCAGACGAGAAAAAAGACACATAGAAACAGACAGACAGATAGACAGACAGACGGACAGACGGCAAATTAGTTTACAGTATGAAGGAATTTGACAGAGGGAAAGACAGAGAAAGCCATCGAGATAGACAGACAGATAAATAGGTAAAATTACAAGTCTATTAAATCGTGAGCTCTCCCTGTTCATCAGCAGTTATGCCGTATGAAATGCAAACAATTGTCATTTGACGTTCTGCAAGCATTCGCCAAAGTCGTCCATGAGTCATTTGCAATGGAAGATTTGTATTCAAACAGCATTCGGCTGGCTGTGACGAAGATTCATTCATTTGCAAATGCAGAAACGTCAGTTAAACATTCAGTCATTGAATAGCAAAGTTTAACGCTTGACTGGTCTTGACAAGCGGTCACGTTCTGATAAAGTTAGCCTCGTCTGCAGTTACAGTGCAGCGAACGCACTGCAGGCTGTACAGACACTCGGATCTTCCTCCTCTCTCCTCTGTTGTGACCGGACTCGTACCTTCACCTGGCATCTGTGAACAACAACTCCGACACGACACTGCCCTCGTGGATAAGCTGATGCCCTGGGCTTAGCTGTCGTGTATCGCAACAGAAACTTGGAGCTTACGATTACGGGA
Organism: Aporrectodea caliginosa; assembly: GCA_020284085.1. Classification (NCBI taxonomy): domain Eukaryota; kingdom Metazoa; phylum Annelida; class Clitellata; order Crassiclitellata; family Lumbricidae; genus Aporrectodea; species Aporrectodea caliginosa. The sequence continues at coordinate 2,429,515 of JACEVL010000507.1, read as the reverse complement.
GCATCTTACAAAAATGGCATTTTCGGTAAGCACGATTTAACCCGAAGATCATTTAAATTCCTGCGATTTCGATAAGAACAAGCTTATTAACATCGTTTAAATAGTTGCGATTTCGGTAAGAACAAGCCTACCAGGAGATCATTTAAATGGCTGCATTGAGCCTGAACAAGCTTTCAGAAGATCATTTAAATGAATTTTGTATTGCAGTCAAACATTTATAAAGCGCCTCTAGTAGGGTGAACAGTTCAGAGGCGCCCAAATGGCTGATATTTCGGTACGAACAAGCCTACCAGGAGATCATTTAAATGGCTGATTTTTCGGTACGAACAAGCTTACCAGGAGATCATTTAAATGGCTGATATTTCGGTACGAACAAGCTTACCAGGAGATCATTTAAATGGCTGATATTTCGGTAAGAGCAAGCTTACCAGGAGATCATTTAAATGGCTGCTATTTTGGTATGAACAAGCTTACCAGGAGATCATTTAAATGGCTGATATTTCGGTAAGAGCAAGCTTACCAGGAGATCATTTAAATGGCTGATTTTTCGGTACGAACAAGCTTACCAGGAGATCATTTAAATGGCTGATATTTCGGTAAGAGCAAGCTTACCAGGAGATCATTTAAATGGCTGATATTTCGGTAAGAGCAAGCTTACCAGGAGATCATTTAAATGGCTGATTTTTCGGTAAGAACAAGCTTACCAGGAGATCATTTAAATGGCTGATATTTCGGTAAGAGCAAGCTTACCAAGAGATCATTTAAATGGCTGATTTTTCGGTACGAACAAGCTTACCAGGAGATCATTTAAATGGCTCATTTTTCGGTACGAACAAGCTTACCAGGAGATCATTTAAATGGCTGATTTTTCGGTACGAACAAGCTTACCAGGAGATCATTTAAATGGCTGATATTTCGGTAAGAGCAAGCTTACCAGGAGATCATTTAAATGGCTGATATTTCGGTAAGAGCAAGCTTACCAGGAGATCATTTAAATGGCTGATTTTTCGGTAAGAGCAAGCTTACCAGGAGATCATTTAAATGGCTGATATTTCGGTAAGAGCAAGCTTACCAGTAGATCATTTAAATGGCTGATTTTTCGGTAACAACAAGCTTACCAGGAGATCATTTAAATGGCTGATATTTCGGTAAGAGCAAGCTTACCAGGAGATCATTTAAATGGCTGATTTTTCGGTAAGAACAAGCTTACCAGGAGATCATTTAAATGGCTGATATTTCGGTAAGAGCAAGCTTACCAGGAGATCATTTAAATGGCTGATTTTTCGGTATGAACAAGTTTACCAGGAGATCATTTAAATGGCTGATTTTTCGGTACGAACAAGCTTACCAGGAGATCATTTAAATGGCTGATTTTTCTGTAAGAACAAGCTTACCAGGAGATCATTTAAATGGCTGATTTTTCGGTATGAACAAGTTTACCAGGAGATCATTTAAATGGCTCATTTTTCGGTACGAACAAGCTTACCAGGAGATCATTTAAATGGCTGATATTTCGGTAAGAGCAAGCTTACCAGGAGATCATTTAAATGGCTGATTTTTCTGTAAGAGCAAGCTTACCAGGAGATCATTTAAATGGCTGATTTTTCTGTATGAACAAGTTTACCAGGAGATCATTTAAATGGCTCATTTTTCGGTACGAACAAGCTTACCAGGAGATCATTTAAATGGCTGATTTTTCTGTAAGAACAAGCTTACCAGGAGATCATTTAAATGGCTGATTTTTCTGTAAGAACAAGCTTACCAGGAGATCATTTAAATGGCTGATTTTTCTGTAAGAACAAGCTTACCAGGAGATCATTTAAATGGCTGATTTTTCTGTAAGAACAAGCTTACCAGGAGATCATTTAAATGGCTGATATTTCGGTATGAACAAGCTTACCAGGAGATCATTTAAATGGCTGATTTTTCTGTATGAACAAGCTTACCAGGAGATCATTTAAATGGCTGATATTTCGGTAAGAACAAGCTTACCAGGAGATCATTTAAATGGCTGATTTTTTGGTAAGAACCAGCTTATTAGAAGATCATTCAAATGGCTGATATTTCGGTAAGAGCAAGCTTACCAGGAGATCATTTAAATGGCTGATATTTCGGTATGAACAAGCTTACCAGGAGATCATTTAAATGGCTGATATTTCGGTAAGAACAAGCTTACCAGGAGATCATTTAAATGGCTGATATTTCGGTATGAACAAGCTTACCAGGAGATCATTTAAATGGCTGATATTTCGGTATGAACAAGCTTACCAGGAGATCATTTAAATGGTTGATTTTTCGGTAAGAACAAGCTTATTAGAAGATCATTCAAATGGTTGTATTGCACCTGATAATTTAGGATGCAGTATAGTGAATTATTTACGGAGTGGTAATACAGAAGTGTACTACGAGAGTTTCATTTTGTCCTTACTATACTGTGTCCATTTAGTTCAGTAAGTGGAGGGGAAATAAGAGAGAGATAGGGAAGAAGAGAGATTAGAAGGGATAGAGAGAGAGAGAGAGAGAGAGAGAGAGAGAGAGAGAGAGAGAGAGAGAGAGAGAGAGAGAGAGAGAGAGAGAGAGAGAGAGAGAGAGAGAGAGAGAGAGAGAGAGAGAGAGAGAGAGAGAGAGAGAGAGAGAGAGAGAGAGAGAGAGAGAGAGAGAGAGAGAGAGAGAGAGAGAGAGAGAGAGAGAGAGAGAGAGAGAGAGAGAGAGAGAGAGAGAGAGAGAGAGAGAGAGAGAGAGAGAGAGAGAGAGAGAGAGAGAGAGAGAGAGAGAGAGAGAGAGAGAGAGAGAGAGAGAGAGAGAGAGAGAGCGACCAACGAGAGAGCTTTTCCAGAAGCTAGCCCAGGGATGGCGACGGTGATCACACCGGGCGTATAATAGGTCATAACGATTGATGTATGTTTGTATGAGCACATGTTATAGCGCCCCTTCAAGATTTCTACTCAGAGGCGCTCCCGACTACAGCGCGGACACTGAATCGGAGTGTCACGCCGAAGCGCTGAGCAATTGCGAGTGGAGGACTTGCCCAGGGTCCCTACGCGGCGGCTTGAGGTGGATTCGAACCCGCAACCCTCCGGCTGCAAAGCACCGAGCATACCGCTACACTACCGCTTGATGCTTGGTCGATTGATATATGCGCCTAATAACTCCATAATAATTAGAAAAATAATCGCACAACATCATAACAACAGCAGCACAACCTAACAAGAGATCACAAAACATCAAATAAACCTTCATAACGATATTACGCTTTTAGGTAATTGAGAATGCCGTTACACCTCCATCTATAGAGCCCTCTAGCAGTTATAGGACCAAGTACATCAACGTCAGCCAAAGCGTCATGCAAATTTTCCGCGATATAACACGCGCTTGTTTGTCGGCGTTCATTGCACCGCAGGCAACAAATAATGATTCACACCGGTTGGTTGATAAAATCTGACAAGGGCGGCCTGATTAAAGGTATTGGACCGCGAAACGTATGGCTGGATACAGCGACCCAAAGAATCAATAACAAAGTCCTCAATGTAGCAACGATGCTGGTCTCAGGCTATAGGCTGAGTCGTCGCTTGCAGATGCTACTTAAGAGATGTCCGGGGTTTTGGCTGAGATATGTTTAGAAAGCTTTTGACGGTTGATTGACCACGGACGGCTATCGGTAAGTTTCTAACGCAATGGGAGGTAAAATTAGGACATTTGTGGTAAACTGTAACTGACATATAGCTGATAAAATCAACTGATGTTTCAAAAGGTCATATTGCTGCTTGCCACCTGTGCCTTCATTTAGAGAGAGCCTAGACTTCTAAACTGTATTAAATACATGTGCAATACAGACATATAAGACTATTATAGGCTAACGCAAACTGTATACGCGGTAAAATGACTTTACAAACAAAAGATAAATACTCCTTTTTCATAGCAGACGAATCACACACACCCACACAGCAAAGGATTGTTAACAAAGGATTGGTTTCAAGTCGAGGAGGGGGGTTATAGCTTATAAAATATTGATCTCTGGCCAGCCACAATGATTAAGATCAATCCTCATCATGGGCGTATTTAGGGGATGGTTTTACGGGTTCAAACCCCCCTGAAATTAGTTTCCGATATTTTTTCATATGCTTTCACATTCGAAATACAAAAACCCTTACCTTTTGCGACCATCTCCAATGGAACCCCCGAAATCTTAAACCCCTCCGATATTTTTTCCTGGCAGCGCCCCTGGTCCTCATTTGACATTTTCCAGACTTACCATTGTTCAACAATGTCATCTGATCGACTTTCTCTGCATGGTCATAACTAAAATAAGAAATGTTCTTGGTGAACGAGCTTTTTCCACTGCTGGGCCTAGATTTTGGAACTCTCTCCCTGTATCTGTCTCTTCTGCTCAATCGCTTATGTCATTTCGTTCTCAAATTAAGACGTACTCTTTCAAATGGCTTATCCACCATAGGCTGCTTCTCTGTCTTACGGATTGATCTTCTGGATATTGACCTAATTACTGCTTGGTTTTGTTGCGCCATCGGTTGATGCCTAGCTTGTGCATTAAACATCAGTATACTACAGAAGTTACTACCGGTATATACATTACATATACACCAGCACACACACATACACACACATACACACACACGCACACACACAGATATACACGTTAATTTACGACTGAGTTATAAAATACGGAGAGAGAAAATTAAACATAACATAACAACATAACATAACGTGCTTATTTGGTAACCAAAGCAGTACAGGTCGTAATCACATCAGGTTTTTACAAGTTTTGTCGGTTGACACTTTAAAGCAAACACTATAACAGATGCAAAATTGGAAAAATAACTTGTGTAGATATTTAATAATGCTAATTGGGCAAAAATAACTTAAGTACATACTATATGTATATAATTTTATGCACATTAAAGGACGATTTGTGTGTGCCTTTAAACAGATTTCGGGCAGCTTTGGCCAATTAGGCCGGTCTCATTAACTTTACAGCTCGACTGCTTGTATACTAAACAATAAGCGTACAGACCTAATCATGAGCTTCCTGTTAGCAAATTGGCAAATATGCATATATACGGATATAGTATATATCTGTATACTGTATGCATTTTGAACGTCTGCTGACCGTATGAGCATGGCCATAACGAATGCTGAAGTACGAGCTTACCCACATGCATAGGTATAGTTTCAAGTATAGGCTACTTAGTATTTAGCTGGACTGTTAAACGAGAGGTTGGGTTCAAATACTTGCCAGGACGTAGTATGCATACATACATACATACATACACACGTAATACATAATTACATACATACATACATAATTACATACATACGCATGTATATATGTATATACGTGCGTATACGCATGTACATATAATTATGCACATACATACATACACACACATATACTCACGTATTTGCATATATGCAAACATACATACATACTCATTTACATACATACATACATACATTCATAAATACATTTAGACATCCACACTTACATACAATGCATACATACAAACGTGCGAACTTACGTACGTTCGTACCTACGAATAGTACGTACGAACGTACGTTCATGTACACCAATGCATAATACGCAAATGCTTACCCGGGTACAAAGTATATGCATAGATACATTAGGGTGTTCCCATCCACTATGGAAAAATTTCATCTCATTTATTTATCTTTCTCCAACCCGCCATTTGGTGATCCATGGTATAGACAATCTATTGACAAAATTTCTTTAAGATACTGTAGAATTCTTGGGGCTGCCTCTTCTCGTGTAGGCAGGATCAACCCCACCGTCGTCGGGCGGATTTCTCTCGCTTCTTACCAGGATGCCGTTTCAGAAATCCCCCAGTCCTCAATGTCGGCCAGGATCGGCCTCTCCGGTCAGGCAGAGGTCTTAGCGATGCTAGCGACCACCGAACGTTGATCAGATGAAGAAGACGACAAGAGTCAAGTCAATGAAATCACTTGTATTATTCAACGTTAATATCAACGAAAACAACTGCACTGAAGAACGACTGACTTCGAATGTCTGACTACAACTGCTCAGAAAGAATCAATCAACTAACACACTGAGCTGAACTCTGACGGAATGCACTCTTCAACTGAACTCGAATGACTCCTGAGCGTCTTAAGCAGCGCTATTTATACATAACTGGCGGTCCCGGGGGGACCGAGGGGACCGGTTCCGGGGGGACCGGGGGGACCGGGGGGGACCGGGGGACCGGGGGACCGGGGGACCGGTCCCCGGGGGGACCGGGGGGACCAAGGACTCAAACTGGACCCAATTACGGGCGGGGTCAATACGTCCATAACGTTACAACTTTCCCCCCTCTAAAGAAATGGGGATGCCCTCATCCCACTACATAACATCCTATTCTACATACAGTCATAATAAGTCTAGATGCAATATCAGCTAATCGCAACTAAAATCACCTATGCAATCATTCAACATTGGGGACCTGGCGAGACTGTCTTCACGGCATGACTACCCACTCACCCCGACAATATTATGCATAAAGGTCAACGTATCATCAAAAGAAATAACGCCCCGAACACCGGGTAAGCTAATGTCAGCAAAGAATGTTCTCTGAAAAGTAATCAATCTAATATCAGATTTCGCTCGCCATTGTCCGGCATAAGAAAACTAAACGGCACAGAATCTAACAGCTAATAAGAATCCTAATTCTACACACGGAGAATCAATGGCTGCAATTCAGGCATCCCATAGCGGCAACTTTCACATTCAACTAAAACAAATGAAATCTTCCCGTCTATCGGGTATGCAATACAATCAAATTACTTCTCTTACAGAAACAGTTTGCATCGCAGATTAACAGAGCATCAACAACTGTGCAGAGTTGTACAGATCACGCAACAGATTAACAGTTAACGCATTTTCCAACTGCAATCTGACTTTCCGTTGTCATGGTCGCCATGGCAACGCTTACGTCATCTCCGCGAGGCCAATCAGCAAGTCGGTTCCGGGGGACCGAGGCGGTCCCGGGGGGGACCGAGGGGGGGACCGGTCGCTATCGAAAGCGGGCCGGCCGACGTACCTCCCTTCTAGGACGCCGAGAGATCATCGGAGCGTCGTCCGAGATAGGCATCGGAACGTCGACAGCGTCCTCCGTCGAGTCCATTCCGCGACAGGGGCGCAGCTTGTCTACATGGACCGTAAGTGGGCGAGAGTGAGCTGACTTCCGGATGCGATAGTTCACGGGACCGCAGCGAGCCTCCACAGTGAAAGGGCCGGTGTACATCTTCTGCCATTTCGGGGAGCGACCTTGGTAGCGACGGGGAGTGAAATACCAGACCTGATCCCCGGAAGCAAAGTCAGCCGGGCGAACGCGTAGATCGTAGGCGCGTTTCTGACGTTCCGCGGCCACTCCCAAGTGTTCTCGCACCAGACGGTACGCAGCCTCCACCCTCGAAGCGAAGTCCCGCACGTAACTGGCATACGTGCTCGCTCTCCAGTCGGCATCCGGGACCCTCCCATAGACGAGATCCAGCGGGGCCCGCGTCTCACGACCGAACATCAGGAAGTTCGGGCTGAACCCGGTCGTCTCATGTAGCGACGCTCGGTAGGCAGCTAGGACATGGGGCAAGTGTTCCTCCCAATCCCTTTGATGGCTGCTTACCACCTTCCCAAGCATGGCATTAAGCGTCCTGTGAAATCGCTCTATGAGCCCATTCCCACTCGGGTGATAAGCAGAAGTGCGGACCTTATCTATTCCCAATAACTTACAGAGGTCCCGGAATAGATTCCCCTCAAAGTTACTCCCCTGATCTGTAAGGATCTGCAATGGTGCGCCATACCTTACGATCACATTCTCTACCAGGGCCCTAGCAACCGAAGTTGCCTCCTGATTGGCCATGGGAATTGCTTCGACAAACTTCGTAAAGTTGTCCATAACCGTGAGGATGTAGATGTTCCCTCGGCGGCTACGGGGATGGGGACCGGTAATGTCTATGCTAAGGCGTTCCCAGGGTGCCCCGCATGGTAAAGGCTGCAGAGGTCCTTGACGTGGAGGTAATCCTCTATGATATTGGTTGCACTGGGGACAGCACTGGCAAAAGCGCCTCACGTCCCGGGACCATCCGACCCAATAGGCCCTACGCCTTACCTGCGCCCGAGTTCTTCGGACGCCCAGATGGCCTCCCGTGATCCCCGTATGAGCAAGTCTCATATAGGTTTCCCGCATAGCCCTGGGTACCAATAGCTGTTCTATCCCATCCGGGGTTTTTCGATACATTACCTCCTCACACAGATACAACCGATCCTTTTGGTGCCAATACACCTTCACGGCTTCGTTCTCCCGCAGAATATCCACTAAGTCCGGGGCCTGGACGCCTTCCTCTAACCACGGACGTACCACCCGAAGATCGGGGTCTTCCTTTTGGGCTTTTATCAAATCCTCCTGCGGATTGGGTTCAATATCCCCTGGCTGTTCTACCACCGTCTCGGTAACTGCAGCGACCGCACTTAAATCGTCGGCACCGCACTGCCGACAGGGCTTACGGGAGAGAGCATCTGCATTACCATGTTTCTGACCTGGCCGATGCAACACCTGGAACTCGAACTCTGCCAATCGTTCCAACCAGCGGCTTTGCTGGCCGATAGGCTCCGGAGTTCGTTGAAGCCACTGTAAGGCAGCGTGGTCCGTTCTCAATATGAACGGACGACCCAAGAGGTACTGGCGGTACAGCTTCGTGAAATGAACTATGGCAAGCAGCTCTTTTCGGGTAATGCAGTAATTTCGCTCTGCCGTTGATAGCAGGCGACTCCCATAGGCGATTACCCGCTCTTCTCCATCAATCCTCTGGGATAGTACAGCCCCTATGCCAACGTCACAGGCATCACAGTCCAGGACGTAGGTACCCTCATCCTTAGGTAAAGCTAAGACAGGCGTGGTCGTCAGAGCGCGCTTCAGAAGTTCAAACACCTCCTGACAGGTGTCATCCCACGCAAACGCTCTACCCTTTTTCGTCAGCGCGAACAGAGGAGCAGCCAATACCGAAAAATTGCAGATAAACCTCCGGTAGTACGAGCACAGCCCGAGAAAAGAGCGCACATCCCTCAGTCGTTGCGGAACCGGCCATTCCACAACCTCGCGGATCTTGGACTGATCCACGGCTACTCCATCTTGAGTCACTATGTGACCAAGGAAGCAAACAGCCCTGCGCAGCAAGCGGCACTTACTGGGCTTCAATTTTAAGTTAGCCGTTCTCAGTCGCTCGAACACCTTACCCAACCTCTGCAAGTGTTGCTCGGGCGTATTCCCGAAAATGATTACATCATAGAGGTAGACCAGGCAAATATCGAAGTTGAGTCCGGACAGGACAATGTCCATCAACCGTTGGAAGGTTGCCGGCGCATTGCAGAGCCCGAAGGGCATCACCTTCCATCGATAGATACCTCGACGCGTGACGAACGCGGTCTTGTCAGCGTCCCTAGAGTCCATGGCCACCTGGTGGTAACCACTCCTTAGGTCTAAGGTACTGAACCATCCTCCACCGGAGAGGGCATCCAGACATTCATCGATTCTGGGAAGCGGGTAGGAGTCCTTCCTAGTTCTTTCATTTAACTGCCGATAATCTACACAGAAGCGGAGGGTTCCGTCCTTTTTACGGGCCAAAACCACGTTAGCCGCCCACTCGCTAACGGCGGGTTCAATCGTCCCAGATGCTAACATGCTATCCAGCTGCTCATCGATGGCAGCCCTATGAGGAAGTGGTTGGCGCCGCAGAGGCTGTCTTACGGGACCTGCATCTCCCGTATCGATCCTATGGGTGGCCACATTTGTACGGCCCAGATCACCTTCCCCTACCGAGAAAACATCGCTAAATTCGGTTAAAAGTTCCCGCAATTGTTCTCGGGTCTCGGGCATCACTTCCTCCGGGAGATCAGCTAATAACATTTCGCAAGGAACCGCCTCACCAACCGGCTCCTTGCCTTCTTCCAGTGTTTCCCTATACTCAACCTCTACAGGGTGCAACCCTCCCAGCAGTTGGTCCTTAACTAACCTAACAGGATCCTCCGTCAAATTAACTACACGGACCTGGGTCGTTCCGGCGTCGTCGCCTACCACAACCCGTGCGAGATGGACTCCAGGACTTATTTCCTTAGCATCTGTCATCCAGGCCGGCGCTACGGACGACAAATCACCAAACAAGGTTTTTACAGGGACATCAAACTGGCACTTGGGCGAGACCACCACATCTTCAGCGACAATCACCCTACGGCACCATCCAGCTCCATTACCCCTTACAAGAGAGATGCGTTTACGGCCAATAAACAGAGCCCCCGTCCCAAAACCTAGGCGGCAGCGGTGCTCCCTCAGCCAATCCATACCCAGCATAGGGTCGGCTATCTGGTCGGACACCAGAAATGAACTAGAAATTTCAAAACCACTGCGGACCTTGATGGGGACCCTTATCTCTCCCAGCACCCGTATATCGGACCCGTTAGCAGCCATCAAATATCGGTCACAGGGACGGATCTCTAACCCCAGGACAGTAGAGGCAGGTATTAGGCTCACCTCCGATCCCGTGTCAACCAGGCAGAGCTGCGAGCGTCCGTTGATCGTCCCACGGACGTAGACAGCGTTGAAGGTGGCTCGGTTGGGCACTCTTGGATGGGTCGTGTGATTGGCGGCCACCGGCTCCGTTGGCGTCGAAGTATGAGTTTCTGTCTCGGTCGCGTTCGGGCGATTGCGGGCCCGGCGCGACTGGCGGCAGTTGCGAGCGTAGTGGCCGGGTTGGCCACAGTTGAAGCAGGTCAGCTCCCGCCTGGAACTTCCTGAGTTGCTGGCGTCGGCGTCACCGGGGCGACTGTCTCGGCCCGGCTCTCGGTTGCGGTCTCCGGGGTGAACGTCTCGGCCCGGATCTCGGTTGCGGTCTCCGGGGCGAACGTCTCGGCCCGGATCTCCATCAGTCGACGTACGACCTCGCAGTTCCCGGAACTGTCGGTCGAACTTCCCTTCGAATTCACGTTGCCAGCGGCGTTGCTCTTCCCGCTGAGTTATCAGGAACTGGTTCAACTGCGCCTGAATCTGGTCACCGACATCGGTCTCTCGAGTGCCTCGCACCCGGTTCGGCGGTCGTCTTCGGTCGTCTCGATCATCAGGTTCCAGCGGTCTCCTCCGGTCGTCCAGGTCCATCGTGCTTCGGTAGGCCTCCAGACGAAGCGCCGCCCGGTAGGCTTCATCAAGCGACTTGGGTTCCCGCTCACGAACTTTGAGCGAGAGCTCTCGATCCCTCATCGCCTCCAGGAAAGCGTCTTTGGCGATGATCTCCGTGGTTTCGTTGGCGGGGACCGGATAGGCAAGCACCACCAAGCGACGAATTTCATGGAGAAGGTCGGATAGGCTTTCCCCGGCGCGCTGGCGCCGGTAGTAGAGTTGCGTCCGGAAGGTCTCGGCTTGGCCCTCCGTCCCATAGCGTTGACGCAGCCGTTCAGTCAACTGTTCGTAAGTTACCTCCGGCTGGGCCCCGAAGTCCCAAAGCAGCTGAGTGGCGGCTTTCTCCAGTGAGCAGCGGAGGAAGTCGATCTTGTCCGAGGCCGTCCATCGGTTGTGCCTCGCACAGACCTCGAACTGGGATAGGAATGATTCAAGCGAGCCTGTCCCATCGAAACGCCCGGGTTTCATCTGCATCGGCCGGCTCTTCAGCAGGCCGCCGACACCCTCGAGAAGCCCTGGAAGAATCCCTGACTCGTCCTTCACTTCCCGGCTGACAGGTTCTGTAGATCTCCTTCGGTCAATCGGTTCCTTCGGCCTCTGCTCCTCGAAGCCAAAGTCGTCTGGCAGGCTGTTCCGGTCCGGCTTGATCTCCATCGGTCGTCTTCTCTCGGCGGGCGTGGAGCTTCTTGGCTGCAGGACGTCAAAGTCGACCAGCTGGTAGATGCGTGTGTCTTCCTCGTCTCCCATCGGCATTCAGCGTTCTGCGATCGTCTAACACCCCACTTCGCGGGTACCAGTGTAGAATTCTTGGGGCTGCCTCTTCTCGTGTAGGCAGGATCAACCCCACCGTCGTCGGGCGGATTTCTCTCGCTTCTTACCAGGATGCCGTTTCAGAAATCCCCCAGTCCTCAATGTCGGCCAGGATCGGCCTCTCCGGTCAGGCAGAGGTCTTAGCGATGCTAGCGACCACCGAACGTTGATCAGATGAAGAAGACGACAAGAGTCAAGTCAATGAAATCACTTGTATTATTCAACGTTAATATCAACGAAAACAACTGCACTGAAGAACGACTGACTTCGAATGTCTGACTACAACTGCTCAGAAAGAATCAATCAACTAACACACTGAGCTGAACTCTGACGGAATGCACTCTTCAACTGAACTCGAATGACTCCTGAGCGTCTTAAGCAGCGCTATTTATACATAACTGGCGGTCCCGGGGGGACCGAGGGGACCGGTTCCGGGGGGACCGGGGGGACCGGGGGGGACCGGTCCCCGGGGGGACCGGGGGGACCAAGGACCCAAACTGGACCCAATTACGGGCGGGGTCAATACGTCCATAACGTTACAATACATCAATATTTAGAACTTGCTCAAGCCAGCTGAAGTTCTGTCAAAAGTGGGTTTTTCAAATTTTTTCACGAAACACTTGTACATTTTGACTTCTGGAATTTGTGGTGGATCAATGATCTGATACTTATTTAATTTATAATTGATCACAAGTATATTCGTGTTCTTTGGTTCCCGCGCAATCTAGCAGCCATTTTGTTATCATAAATAAGTTATTGACAGGTGTGAAAAGTAGATAATTTCTTAAATAACTATAATTTGGACATTTCGCAATTTCGGAAGACAGATATATTATTATCTATAACATTTGCGTTAATGTTCACTTTGTTCAGATTAAATTATCAGAAATGGCTTGTAAGGTAACTCGTGCAGCCACTTCAATCTGGTTAATCGGAGGTACAGCTGAAAATTTTAAAGCTTCCAAGCTTCCATCTCGCAGAGAGGTTCTGAAGGTTTTACTGAATTGCCATGTTGTTGAAGAATTGAGTTTGAAAGACAGCATAAACAAGACTTCCTCCTTGCTCTTGCAAGATCTGGGATCTATACCTCCCATTGTTCCTCTGCGACCCTTTTCTCTCTGTGCTTCTAGAAACAGACGATCTTCCTCAATTCTGATAAGGGCCATCGCATCACGGTGGGCGACATCAAAGATATAATCGAGACTGTCTTGAAACGTCTGCTGATTTTTTAAATCCCTAACAGACTTCCGATTGATCTGTTTCTTCAATCCCTGCCATTCATTGTGTAGTTTACGTACATGTTCAATGACGTGATTTGGACTTTTCGTTGACCAGTATCCTAGCCATATCCCAGATTTGCAAGAGCAAGGAGGAAGTCTTGTTTATGCTGTCTTTCAAACTCAATTCTGCTGCCTCCGATTAACCAGATTGAAGTGGCTTGCATTGGGATGGAAAAATAATGGATGATTTCACTGGTCCAAGACGAGAACGGATTGATCGACTTCCAGTTTTGGTATCAGGAAAGAATGTGGTAAAGTTACTTTCTGTCCCAAAACTTCACGATGGAACGGCGGTTACCATGTCAAGAACAAGTGTTGCAAATCATAGATGAGTGGGGATTGCGGAATCGCATTAAAGGACTCTGTTTCGATACCACTGCTTCGAATACTGGACTTAAGGGTGGAGTTGTGTTCGTTTAGAGACTGAGCTTGGCCAAGAACTTCTGAACTTAGCTTGTCGTCATCATGTGTCAGAGATTATGCTAGAAAAGGTTTGTAGTCTCCATGATGTTTCGCAATCTCCCAAACTAGAGCTGTTCATTCATTTTAAAGACATCTGGCCAAGGATAGACAAAACTTCATTCTCAACAGCAATGAAAGACGAGAGTATGTTGAGTATAATTGCCCCATGGAAAGACGGTGTTATTGAGTTTGCTGTAAACCAACTTCAGAAATACCAGCCAAGAGACGATTATGGTGAATTGCTGGAACTGTCGATTATTTATTTAGGTGGTCTTCCTCCGCGTGGAGTACATTTTAGATATCCCGGAGCTATGCATCGTGCTCGCTGGATGGTTAGGGCCATTTATTCTTTGAAAATGTGGCTATTCCATAATCAATATGAATCGTTGCAAGCAGAGTCAACTGGATCAAGAAAAACTCGTGGAATCTCTTACAGTGACAAACTATGGAAACATCTGAAAGATGTATGCCTTTTTGTTACTGCGATTTATATAAAATACTGGTTCCAAAGTCCCCTATCAACTGCAGCTCCAAGAATCGATCTTGCCTTGCTCTGCGCACTGTCGTCATATCATAACAAGAAAGTGGCAATGGCTGCTATAACAGCATTCAATCGCCATTTGTGGTATCTCTCTGAAGTCTTGGTTGGATTTAGTTTTTTTGACAACGAAGTTACAGTTGAAGAAAAGCGATTAATGGTCAAGGCCCTCAATGAAAGTGAAGGATCTGAGGTACCACCCAATCGCATTATACCCTTGCCTGAACCAGCACTTACAGGATTACATGATTTGGTCACAAAATCTACTGTGAGATTTTTAAGATCCTTGGCTTGTCTGAAGATTTCATGCAGTTTCCTAGTTACGTCCCTGATTATTATTAGAGCGACAATTACAAAATATTCCAGCCAAATCAGAGGGTTGTCGTTTTTATACTATCGCTACGTCAAGTCAGAGGGACTGTCAATAATTTGAAGCAGGAGATCCGGATGCAGAGAAGCGCTATGCAAAACACTGACTACAATAACTATTGCAAAATTCCACACAAGCGCTGCGGCAAGTCAGATGGGTTGCTCGGATATCTCGTTATGAAGAACAAGAGCCCGTTGCCCTTTGAAACCGTTTCTTCCTAGTCCCACAAATGTATATAGATGGCTTGCCCCTTAACTCAAAATGGAGATTGACCCTCGAATGGGTCCTCCGAAATCAACGTATACGGAATGCATTGGGGTTGTTAGCTACACTGAGTACAGCCCACGTTCCCTTGTGCCTCTGTGACTGCGGTTCCGTTTCACATATCAATGGTGCATTGGTGCTCATTTACTGACTACAGATCTGAATATCGGGCTAGAAGGGTCGTACACGGGGACCTCAAATGGCGTGGCCACGGTGGCATAGATTCAAACGGACAGTGGTTGTGAAGGATCTCTCCCGATCAATTCATTGAAAAATAAGCAAAGGTCGAGGTCGTAAACAGTTGCTATAGAAAAACCTGTAGATCTACTTTTACCCATAAACAATGGTCACTTATAAACCATGGTCACCCATAAACCATGGTCACCCATAAACCACGGCCACCCATAAACCATGGTCACTCATAAACCACGGCCACCCATAAACCACGGTCACCCATAAACCACAGTCACCCATTAACCACGGTCACCCATAAACCATGGTCACTCATAAACCACGGTCACCATAAACCACAGTCACCCATTAACCACGGTCACCCATTAACCACAGTCACCAATAAACCACAGTCACCCATAAACCACGGTCACCCATAAACCACGGTCACTGATAAACCACGGTCACTGATAAACCATGGTCACTCATAAACCACGGTCACCATAAACCACAGTCACCCATTAACCACGGTCACCCATTAACCACAGTCACCAATAAACCACAGTCACCCATAAACCACGGTCACCCATAAACCACGGTCACCCATAAACCACGGTCACCCATTAACCACAGTCACCCATAAACCACGGCCACCCATAAACCACGGTCACCCATACACCAGAGTCACCCATAAACCACAGTCACCCATAAACCACAGTCATCCATAAACAACGGCCACCCATAAACCACGGTCACCCATAAACCACGGTCACCCATAAACCACAGTCACCCATAAACCACGGTCACCCATAAACCACGGTCACCCAAAAACCACAGTCACCCATAAACCACGGTCACCCATAAACCACGGTCACCCAAAAACCACGGTCACCCATAAACCAGAGTCACTGATAAACCACAGTCACCCATTAACCACAGTCACACATAAACCACGGTCACACATAAACCACGGTCACCAATAAACCACGGTCACCAATAAACCACGGTCACACATAAACCACGGTCACCAATAAACCACGGCCACCAATAAACCACGGCCACCAATAAACCAGAGTCACTGATAAACCACAGTCACTCATTAACCACGGCCACCAATTAACCACAATCACCCATAAACCACGGTCACCCATAAACCACGGTCACACATAAACCACGGTCACACATAAACCACAGTCACCCATAAACCACGGTCACCCATAAACCACGGTCACCCAAAAACCACAGTCACCCATAAACCACGGTCACCCATAAACCACGGTCACCCAAAAACCACGGTCACCCATAAAC
The DNA here is from genome assembly GCA_020284085.1 of Aporrectodea caliginosa. Lineage (NCBI taxonomy): Eukaryota > Metazoa > Annelida > Clitellata > Crassiclitellata > Lumbricidae > Aporrectodea > Aporrectodea caliginosa. Next base: position 2,413,120 of record JACEVL010000507.1, on the reverse strand, counting down.
CAGAGTCACACATAAACCACGGTCACCAATAAACCACGGCCACCAATAAACCACGGCCACCAATAAACCAGAGTCACTGATAAACCACAGTCACCCATTAACCACAGTCACACATAAACCACGGTCACACATAAACCACGGTCACCAATAAACCACGGTCACCAATAAACCACGGTCACACATAAACCACGGTCACCAATAAACCACGGCCACCAATAAACCATGGTTATTCCCCTGGCGAATCGACTTCTCCAAACAACGCCACGTGACGCATCCTGCAATCATCATTACTGATAATAATTGGCGGACGACGACCACTTGTTAGCAGGACCGAACTCTCCTTCATCCTCTATTCTCCGCTTCCCATCCTCTCTGTGCTGCTCCTCCTCTCTCTGCCTATCGTCCTCTTCCTCCCACTCGTCCCTCTCTCTCCTCCTCTTCTCTCTTATCGGTCGGCTTTACCCATCGACGCAGTCACGTGACCCTTGGACAGCAGCGCTGCACACACCCACACTCACACACACTGCCGCATCTGTCATGTGTGCTCAGTGTGCTCACAGCTCAGCCAAAGAGCATAAACATATATAATAGATATATACATCATAATATATAAGATAATCAGATAACAAAATATCTAACACAGTATATGTAACGCACTACAGACATATATACACATGTATATATTAATGTGTAATTATATACATGTGTATATAGAGGAGTATCCGTTTAAGGGTCACACTGTCTGTCTGTACGTAGGCAGGCGGTAACGATATGGCCGCCTCGCCGCTCAGTAACAGCAGCCAGCCTCCGGTTACATCATTATAATTCGGCGTTCGGCTTGCACATAGGACAGCAGCGGGCCATGCAGGCCTATAGGCGGATTTACACGCGGAACTAGGTCAGCCGTTCGATCGCCATGATGGCCGATGGAAATAATGTGTGTTATTCGGTCTGCCGTCCTGGAGTTATCATCGGTGGCCATATCCCAGGCTTCCACCACAGCCTTTGTTGTTGAAAAGGTCTGAGCAAAAGCGTTGGACTGGTGCACACCTGCGCGCGATGTTGCGACGCTGATGCCGTGTCTTCACCGAACAGTCCAAGACGCTGGATTAAACGCATGATGCGGTTGCAGCAGCTGGTGCGTGCTGCTGTGGGCTACCTGTGATGCCAACCACGCTGGTCTATAGCACCTGAGCCTGGGAGGCATTACACCGCCGAGCTGGGTAGGCGATCGTAGCGCACGCGAGACTGTGTAGATACAATGTAGCATGTTCGAACGTCTGTGTATGATTTTCGTAATGAGGGCCTCAACGTAATACGATTCATAGCAGGTTATGAGATGACGGCAGGTGACCCAAACGACGAGAGAATTGGAGAGACGCTGTGAGCCGGCTCCAGTTTCGCGTGTATGTTTGCAGGGCGGTCAGGCGTGACACCGCTGCTATTGTCAGGTGAGTCATTTCAGGTAAATAGACTAAATACCTTAAGGACACGGTCTACCGCACAGGTAGAGGTGTGCCTTGAATGGACAGATTGGTTTTGGGTCAGTCTCGGCTGTATTGGAATGATCACGAGTAACAGAACAACGCTGGAACAGATCGCGTAAAATTATTCGTTTTAGGTTAAACATTTTTTCTATCAGGCAGTAACAATTATTAACATTATGCAGTCAGCCAAAGTGAGTGAATTTGACTATTCAATGTTCAATCAAAGATGTGCGGATATATAAAGTACGGGTGTAGGTTCATTGGCAGAATGAACACAGAGCGTTGTGGTTGTGTTGAGACCTGTTGACACCGACCGGGCATGACGGATTAAACTTGTTCAAGACTGTTCTCTTCCACCTGCCATCTGTAGGGAGCCATGCCCTGTCCACCGGGGAATCTTCCCATCTACAAGACAAAACAAATATAACTTAGGTCCTAGAATGCACGGTTTCACCCTCTCCACCAAGGATAGGCGCAACTACATTCCGCGAGTCTTGGTCATGTTGGTCAAAGATACATATTAGTTGTCTCATAATTCACTTGTGATTTGTCTTCAATAACTAACTCAAGCTCTGCTCTACAGCTAATTGATGTTACTTGTAACCAGTTTCGTTCACGACAACTGGAATTATTGAATTAAACGAATATTGATTGATTGATTGATTGACTGACTGACTGACTGACTGACTGACTGACTGACTGACTGACTGACTGACTGACTGACTGACTGGCTGGCTGGCTGGCCGGTCGACCGACCGACCGACCGACCGACCGACCGACCGACTGACTGACCTGGATCGGTGCGACTCGGTGGCGCCTCAAAGTAGAGATCTTGAAAGGGCGCTATATAAATCTCGATTGATATACACAGCGGTGGCCAGTTGTTGTAATAAGTAGCTTCTATCGCACTGGTGTACAATAAATAAGTAAGTAAGTAAATTGCACAAATCACGAACAGATGACGCACCAAAATCGAGCCGCATCAGGTAATATTCAGAAGAGCAGTCTGTAAAAGGAGAGGCAGCTTATGGTGGATAAGTAACTTGAAAAAGGTAAGTTTTAAGTTGAGAACGAAATGACATATGCGACTGAACAGAGCTATATCACATGGGGCTATAGAGGAGATATATAATGTAGGGTTGCCAGACGTCCTTTTTGCCTCATGTCGTATGTCCGGCAGGAAAAGCTAAAAATCTGGAAAAAGCTTTGCGTGCAATGTAATGTAATGTTATATAAATCTTCGAAAATGTATCAGCTCCCACAAAAGCCACGTTGGGGTAACCAGCATGTGTGTTGTATACTGCGCTATTGGCTATTATTTCGTGGTAGTTTTTTCGACTTTACACGCTCATATTGTCCCTATATAAACTCCCCTCGGGCCTACCAGGTTAACCGTCCAATCTACTTCCTTATTTAATTTTTATTATTGTAACTCAATTTCTTCCAGACGTCCCTATAGTCCATGATCTGAGTAATGTTACAAACTATGCATCTATGTGTTAATTTTATTTCATGCAGCTTTCCAATGTGACTTCGTTTCTTGGTTACTTACCGGGTGGGCCATTAAAAATGAGAACATCGCGTTCAATCGTGTTTAATACAGTATAGGATTGTGTTTTGAGTAAATCTTAGACACATAAATTATTCTATGATGTACTTACTTACCAAATTAAGCCAGTTCGACGTATTGTGATGAAAGATTTACAACTTAAAGCGTACAATCCTGTGATGGGGCAGGTGATAACGAAGGGTGTAAATTAAAACGCCTGCAACGAAGTCAGTAGCTATTTGAAATGTTTCCTAACAAGAGAAGAGCACGAAGCATTTGGTTCACAGATGAAAAGACATTTACAGTTGCAAGAAAATTCTCAAAGTGCTCGTTCTTAGTCCAATGTAAGAAAAAAAACAAATTCCAGCAACAAGACTCGTATGCAAACATGTACATTTCAGCCGCAGCATCATGGTTTCAGCAGCGAAGACTCCAAGATCTTTTGTTTCGGTCGGTGTGTCTCGGATGGGAAAACCCAATTTAGTGCTTGTTGGACCCGAAGTCAAAGTAAACAGTAAATAGTATTGTGATCACGTTCTAGAAAGAGGTTTACTTCCTAAGCAAGATGATTAAATCGTCACAATTGGACGTTGCAGCAGGGCGGAGCTCCTTTACACACAGACTGAAGCGCTCAACTTCCGTCATCAGGAGAACCTTCATCGAATCAGACATGTGGCCTCCAAATAGCCCAGACCTAAACCCGGCAGACTGTGCTATTTGGGGTGCCCTTAAACAAACATCTACCTTAGTCGTAAATTTACAACAATAGAACAACTGAAGTTGGCCATTGTTGAGTGGCGAAAAATGTCACAGAGATTTATAGACCGGAGCATCATTATAACGATCGCGTGGCAGAGACGTTTTGGAGAAATTGTTGAAAACCGTGGTGGAAACATAGAATATAACATTTGGCAACAAGTTACTTGCATTTTGAAAAGAAAAAATATATTATTGAAATAAATAATTCAGATTGAACGCGATGTTCTCATTTTTAATGGCCCACCCTGTATATATGAGACCCTCTGACTTCGGAGTGCGGAATGAAACATTCAGTGCGTCCTCCTTTGTCCTCCTTTCTGGCTTTCTCTGTCCTCCTTAGGCTATCAATGTATCTGGCAACCCTAGATACACGGAGATGCATAAATTGTTTTCCACCCACACGCATGCCATTTTCTCTTGTTATTAGCAATATTATGTGCTTTATCATTCGACACAGTGTTTGTCATACCAGATAAAGCTCTCTCCGTCTCCGGCCGAACCAATTTATCTTCCCGACAGGTCCCTGGTCCATGGTACCGGGGTAGGGGACCTTTCAGTCATCATCTCTGCCAGATGATTGTGTAATCTTATAATTGAGGCCTGGATGTACGACGTGACCAGCCCACTCTCAGGAAATCTGTATAAACATTGGGATACTAAAATTACGTCATTCGGAATGTAAGCCATGGTCCTACCCGAATCGTTGTATGGCTGGTGATAGTTTATTGTGAATTCCTGTGTGAGAGTTAATTCGTTTCGTTATGTTCATTATGAGTTCTTTTTTATTATCTTGTTTTCATTTATCTATCATTGGAGTTCATTTCCTACATTAAATTACTTTTATATTTTCATCGAGTAAATTCATTCGTCTAGGAGCCAGTTCCCCAGTGAGAGGATAAGACAAAAACTCTCGAGCGAATCTCGTGGATATTAATAATGTCAATATAGAAGCCCACTATGTATTTTATTGTATTGTATTTGAACACTTGTTGTAGCGCCCCTACCAGATTGCCCATTCAGAGGCGCTCCCGACTACTGCGCGGACGCTGAATCGGAGTTTCACGCCGAAGCGCATGAGCAATTGCGAGTTAAGGACTTGCCCAGGGACCCTACGCCGCGGCTTTGAGGTGGATTCGAACCCGCAACCCTCCAGCTGCAAGGCACCGAACAAACCCCTAAACCACCGCGCCCCAGTTGTATTGTAATGTGTTGTATTGTATTGTATTGTACTCCACGTTTATATTGCGACCGAGCCACCCGCAGTTATATATATAGGACAAACAGACCAGAGGCGAAAATCTATACATAACTTTGGGGGGAGCAGATTCTACGAGGGCCTAATTTTGTGGGGGGACAGAAGGGCTAAAGTGATAACTTGGGGGGGCAGTCCCCCTCTCCCCCCCCCATGATTTACGCCACTGAGACAGACATAGGCAGAAAGTTCCAAATTCCGGGTCTAGCAGCCAATTATACCACCGGACATCGCCGTCGCAATACACAGTTGCGCCTATAAGCAGGTGCGTGTTTCTAGAAATCGAAATACAATTCTACTGTTTCTGGTGGTGGGCTGTAATCCGTCTGACTATGCATTTACATTGTTGCGCCTTCGATTGAGCGCTCGTGAATAAGCTGGTGCCCCGCGCTCGGCTTTCGAGTGGCGCTTTAGAAGTTTGGAGTTTATGACTACGATTGATGCCTAGTGCAATACTATGATGACGCTACAGAAGTCATTATATTAGAGTAGAGTAGGTTGTCACGTCAAAACTAGGAAGGAACTTTCAAATGGGCTGCGTAGCTAAATATTTTGGGATGAGTTCTGCCCGAGGCATAATCTAAAGCATTACTAAATTTATCAAAAGCTACTAACGTGGTCTATATCTGCAACACACGAGTGTCTGATTGCAGGAAACGGTTTAGTTTTGTTTCAGTTCTGTCTCCATGATCCTCGAGTCTTTTCGCTTTACATGGCGCCTCTATCGACTTAGAAACTTCGTTAGATGGCACCAGGCGAGGATCATGTCCATTAACTGATGGTTCGATTGATTGCTATGGAGGTTCGATTCTCGATATGTGGCCTTCACTATGACAGACAAGTTGTCCGAGTTAGGCTATAGTCTTTATTGGAAATACCCAGTTAACTGTATGATCCCACTTCATACTTCTGCCTCGGTTCTCGAAGGATGAACCACAGAGCCACGAAGAAAATCCGAAAGCCCATACTGTTCTGATGCAAGGCACAGCCAGATTCGAAGTTTCGACAGAAACTTCATACCTAGAGCCCTTGATGCTAGTGTTCAATGACCACTCCTCATTCGAACATTATGGTCAACTACGCAATGACTAAAACAAAACACCTGTTATTTCTCTAAACTCTATTGTACCTGATTGTGATGGTGTGCCTATCAGAGTTGTCTTTCTCAATAAACGAATATAATTATAGTGCATATTTTGATGGATGCGTTTCTGACATGAAGCCATTCGCTGTGGTATACCTCGTGGTTTCATGCTAGTACCTCTATTGAAGTGTTTCCGTTAGAGTCCAATATGCGAACGTATACTTCCGTCCTGCAGACGTAGAATTTTGGACGTAGCTCATTTCTAACGGCGAGTGTATATGACATTACAGATTACACAATCGCAAACTTTATTATCAATATTTAAGACATCATTTTCAAGTTCCGACGAAAGTTTGTATGTGACAAGAAACAAGAGTACTAATGCATAAAAAAGAGAAAAATGTGACAAGATCAGTCATTAAATCGTCAGACTAATCCACATAAGTGACATAACGACGAAATAATAACTCATTAGCCATAATGCTTAGCGCAAATGCGTCCGACGATTAGCAAATGGACGTATGCAACTCGCCAATGTCATTTTTACTTACGCCTAGCCCCAAAAAGCTTGACGTTTTGGACATTTGTTACGGATGTAAAAAAGCGGCCATTTGGGCGTTAAAGGAAACACCGCTCTATTATTCTTAATATATACAAACGATTTGTCACAAGGCTCTGACCAGTTTCACTTTGTTTTGTTTGCTGATGACACTAATGCTTTCGTGTCTGACAAATCAATTACCTCTGTCATTGAGCGAGCAAATTGCGAACTGATAATAATGGTTTATAGCAAACAGGGCTTTCGTTGAACTTAAATAAAACCAATTATATCGTGTTTCGTTCGCATCATAAATTTTGTTTCAACGTCGAGTCTGAAACTTGAGATTGATGGCCAGGAAATTGTGCAGCCAACATCATCCCTAGTTCCGTGGTGTATATAATTATAGACTAGAATTTAACCTCGGGTGAGTATATTGCACACCTATCTAGGAAAACTGCCAAAGATATTAGCATACTGTCACGTATCCGTCTCTGCTCACCTAAGTACATCTTACAAGGATTGTATTACTCTTTAATATTCCCCTATTTGTCATACTGCAGTATATCTATGGGTTGTTATTATTACGCTTCTCGTCTGAAGTCCTTGAAGGTTGATGGCAAAGAACCACCACGACCACCACCACGACCATCACCATCACCACCACCACCACCACCACCACCACCACCACCACCATCACCACCACCACCACCATGACCACCACTACGACCACGACTACGACTACCACCACCACCATGACCACCACCACCATGACCACCACCATGACCACCACCACCACCATGACCACCACCACCATGACCACCACCATCACCACCACCACCACCATCACCACCACTACGACCATGACTACGACCACCACCATGACCACCACCACCATGACCACCACCACCACCACCACCACCACCATATTCGTTTATTTAACAGTGAACCGTCGACATAACTCGACAGAATAAATAATACATGAGTCTTGAGAGAGGCTGGTTTCATCTAGTAAACGTTTTCGAATAACATTCGTGATACGTAGGTATTTTGTTGTTCTTAGCTGTAAGTTCAAAGGGATGAGGTCTATAGAGCGCAGGTTATAGTTACTAACAGACCGAGTTGGAAAGAGCCTGCGAAGGACATGGTCGTTATCTTGGATGATGGCAGCGAAGAGGGCCGTGTGGGTCGGGGCTGGGGCATCCTGAGGTAGGAAGCCCGCCCTCTTGACCCGTCTCATGAACCCCTCGACACGATCAACCTCCCCTGAGCTCATCAGACCCCACCAGGCCAGTGACGCATACAGTAAACGCGCCGGGGTTGTGGCACGAGTTGTCAAATGTAAGGCCGGGCCTTGTAACCCGTTAGATATGCAAGTGCTTGAAAGCCAAGGAGAGATAATGAGTTTTAAGCCGCTTTTTTAAGGAAAGAAGTAAATATGAGCTACACTCCAAGCAAGCAACAGCTAAACCGAACTGATCAGACACTAAGTGTGAGTGGACTGCATGCAGCACAAATCACTAGGTCACTCGGTGCTAACAAAACCGACATTAAAGGGTATATTTAACTGAATCACGTTGACGTTGGATCGAATTCACCAAAATCGTTGTCACATTAAATCGCATTTAGTCGCATAGCATCACATTATTCTACGTTAAGTGGCGTGATTACATGTATACTTAGGTTCGTCCGTGCGTATGTATGTATGTTTGTATGTATGTACGCATGTATACGGCTAATTGGTTATTTATGTAGCGTCTTTTAGGACTTCCTAATGAAGCCTGACGAAATGCATGAAAATGTGTTGTGTTTACTCGTTCTGTAGAAGTGGTTACGGCGGCGTCCTCACCTCCCGATGGGCCTCCTGACGAGAATGGGTCTTAGTCTGGGAACTGGTTTCCGCCGGTACGCCATCTTCGTCCTCTCCGGTCTGACGGTGACCATGCTGTTCCTGTTGGCCGGCAGGAGCCACCGATTCGTCATGCTCTCGCAAAACTCCGTCTTCGTCCACCATGTCGATCCGCTAGCGGCTGCGCATCCCGGGGAAGCAGCGGGCAATGGCTGCAGCGGAATCGGTCGTAACTTCACGGGGATCGGCGGGTCGGTTTGCAAGAGATACGAAGTGTATGTTATCGTCGATGGAAACGGAAGTGATGTTCTTCGTGCCCCCCTGCAGGGTGGTAAAGGATCGGATCTCCTAGGGGAGCTTTTAGCGCCGTCCGAGTGCCGACTGGTAGCCTTCTACCGCATCCGCGTAGTTTACTACAAGGACCGGGCGCTTGTGACTCCACTGAATGAGACGATGAGGCGCGTCAACGAGAGCATGCAGCTCTGTGCTCGCGAGGGTTCCGTTGTGGAGCTGGACTACGTCGAGATAACGGACAGAAGCCAGGACGTCTGGACGCTGAACCTGATGATGAGAGACGGATACCTGCTCAAGAACATCGACTATACGTCCGTCATAATTGCCAGCCACTTCAGCGACGCTATCCCCCAGGCACCTCTGAGTGAGTTCCTCGGCGCACTGAACGCCATGGTGCCGAAGAATGTTGGGGTCGTTTTCCAGAAGGGTAACAGAGAAGCCCGGGGTCGGTTCTTTTTCAGTCGCAACCACTTCGAAATCTTCGGGTTCTTTTTTCCACGGTCCATTCCAGACTTCCAGTTGGTGACTGTGTGTCTAAGGCAGCTATATCCAGCCAAACTAATAGCAACCGTTACCAACGAAGGTGTTGGAAAGACGCCGACTACGACGGACTCGGCAGTTCCATCACCACCGATGTCCCCGTATTCTGCGGATTTAGCAGAATACAACGCCACGCTTCACAGGTAGGCTATATGGCAAGGCTCAGCTGCTATAGAATCTGGGGCAAAATCTGCATTACTTTCGCAGTCACTTGTCATCTTCAGATAAAGGCTCAAGACATTTTGCTTAACTCCGCCACTGCTCGTACTCTGGCAGTGCCAGTCCCAAGCCTGGAGAAAGGAGGAGGACGACGCTAATGATCTTTATCACACAGTGTCGTTAAACTGAAACTACGTACCTACATTTGTGCTTAAGATTCTCTGTAGTGTTAATCTGATCTTTGCTGTCGTATGTACAACAACCTTCTCCGTCCTCAGCTGCGGTACATCGCTACATAAATTATATTATCATTATTATTATAATTATCTTCTCTTGGTGGCTGACTAGTGACTACCCGAGCCTCAGATTCACATTTCGGTGTGACAGTGCGCGCGTTGCAAAATTTTATTAATTAATAATAGTAATCATAATTATAATTGTTGTCTTTATTAACATTATCACTAGGATTGTCATTGTCATTTCTGTGTCAACTGTCATTGATTTTGCTTTACCATTACTGTAAGGATTGTATCTCTGTCACTGTCTGTGTCATTGTCTGTATCACTGTCACCATCATTGCCACTGTCACTGTCGCTGTCACCATAATCGCCATCATTATTATCGCTGTCATTATCCTAATTAAGTTAAACTGTTCCCAGAATCTTTTATTCTCAGTCACCTCATGCTCGTGACATATTCCCACAGAGACTGTCTTTCACTGAAGATAAACACGTGGCCTTAAATATCAATTGGCCTTCGTTCAAATGTTTACTGTTGCTTGGTGAGGCGCGGTGCCCGATTGGTTAGAGCGCTCGGCCTGTAACGCGGAGAGTACGGGTTCGAGCCTCGCCCGAAGCAGTTACTTTGCAGATACCTTGAGCAAGTCCTTCACTTACAGTTGGTCTGCGCCCAGGAGGTTCTGTCCTATGGTTGTGTGCACTTCTGAACTTTGGAAGGAGGGCAACATCAGATACAGTTGTATTGTATAGTTCTTTTGCCACCACTGGGCCCTCCTTATGGAATGCCCTTCCCTCCTCTCTACGTGTTACCATTCTTTCTGGGTCTCTTTCTACAGCCTTCTCCCTCCTCAAGACCTTCTTTTTTAGGGGTTCTCACACTGCATGGGAGCGCTACTGAATGGCCACTGCTGTGAGCGGCGCTGTATACATTTATAAATACAATACAATACAATATAGTTGTAGTCAGAGAACACATAAATGATGTTCCACATTGGCGTTATCAATTCTCAGTAGTACTATACGTACTTGCTCAGTTTTAAAGCACATTAAACTGGTAGCATGTCAGTGGGTTCAAAGTCTATTTTGGCCTTAAGAAACTTGGTGCATCTGGTGCAACACGATACATTTAAGTGGCAAAACGAATGGCAGAACACTGACCTCGGGTGCATCTTTAGTCCGATAAGCATTCGTAGCGTGCAGCAAAAACTCCTCGGATGGCTAAGAGGTTTCTCTTTAATGGATGCCAGTGTTTTCTTAACTATTTCTGCAATTATTTAGACATTTGTTGTAGCTTCAGTATGCATAGACGTAAATCTATTTCAAGTTCAATATGCCGTTTGTTACATGATATTGGTATTGGCAGTTCATATTGCAACAGATGAACAAATGAATGAATGAATTGATTAAGTAATTAACCCATCAACCGTGCACTATATATAGATTTCTGAAACATATAAGTCTCTGCTTTTGTTATTGTTGTTACTGGAGCACTACTTATGGGTCACTGCTGTGAGCGGCGCTATATAAATTAACAAATACAATACAATACAATTGTTGTTGCAGGTATCTTTCCGCCAGCGCCTCGAACCCTTGCCTTAGATGTCGCAATAATTCCAGCCGATTGGTCATCGCAATGTCCCTCTACGGCGCTGACCATCGCTACACGATGGGCGCCATCCGCAACGCACAACTTCTGCCCGTCATCTTCCCCGGTTGGCGCCTCTGGTTCTACGTCGAGAAGCCGCAGCCGGACGGGACCCTCAAGTACGGCGCCGTCCCCCAGGAGATCCTTTCGAAGCTCGAGGAACTAGGAGCGGAGATCGTCCGGATAGACCCGGTGGCGTTGGGTCTGGCGCCGATGCTCTGGCGGTTCACGGTGATGGACAGCGAGGGGGTGGATGTGTTCACCGTCCGCGACTGTGATAGTCGTCTGACGCCCCGTGAGGCCGCCGTCATCGCCGACTGGCTGAAGACGGACCGGATGTTCCACTGCATTCGCGACCATCCGAGCCACTCCAACTTCGCGCTCAGCGGAGGACTTTGGGGTGCTCGACGGAAGCCGCTCCAGGCGCACGTCGGCAGTCTGAAGACCGTGATGCAGCGGTACGGCGCGGGGTACGTCGAGGACATGAACTTCCTCGGCCAGGACGTCTGGCCCAAGGTCAAGGACGTGGCCTACTGTCACGACAGTTTCTCGTGTGACAGGTTTCCGTCGTCGCATCCTTTTCCTGTCGCTCGTATCGGGTTGGAGCACCTGGGACAAGTGTATGACGAATTCTCCGTGGGTCGCCAGGGGGACATGAATATATTGCAAAACGCTGGGCTCAATAAAGCGTGTGTTCCTGCATAACGTGCCTCAACTTTCGCTAGGTTAAGAAACCGCTAATTGACCGTCCCTGGAGTAATCTATATTTCCACCGACAGCGTTGCACAAGACTGTCTGAAGCGATGAATACGCTAGTGTGTGTTTTACCACGGAAAGAAGATTAGCATGTTAGTAGTAAGTTTCTGACACAGATCTGCCTGCTTGTGTGGTCTGCAGGTAAATGGTTCTTTAAGCATTTGTTGATGGATCGGGTGGTTTCAAGCGGGCATTGTTCGATGCCTTTCTTGAAACGCAACTGAGCGCAGCTATGTCGACTGTTGACACACAGGGGCCAAGCTTAGACCTTCGTCCACAGTTAATGAAGACCGCCTTTCAGGTTTGCCATGCAGTTCCTTCTCCACTACCCTTGTCCATATGGTTTTATATCAACCACGTGGTCCTTTCTTTAAAAAACGACACTGTTATGGTTGATTGGTGCCACTGTGAGGTATTACAGAAGTGTCTAGGATAGGACTATAGGCGACGAAATGTTGTTGGTTGCATTACACATCGATTGTGGCCAGTTACCAGATGATTATGGAAGGGTTCTTAGAAACTCGAGTCGGTGCATACTAATTAGTCTCTACCATATTGTAAACGTTTGTGCTACTGAGCAGTCTTCAGCAAACAGTTTGTAATTTATGTGTAATGGTTGCGATAAGGGCGATGCATTCAGTGATAGGAAAATATGCACAAAATTAATATGCTCGAGACATGTTCCATATAATTTATTAGAAGCGTCAGGTGATTATATTTTTATGGCAGCGCGAGGCACAATGTTTGAGCACAAAAGCCGCCCAGAGTGCAAACACAATAGGAAGGGTTATCAGGTTTAGGAACGTTTACGCTGCAGTATATGCTATGAATATAGATCTGAGTGAGAAAAATACTCGAGTAAGAATCATTAACTTCAGGCCAGAAGTACAATTTTTATCCGTTACTGTTGACAACATCCTGCACGTGGGAACAATTTACTGGAGATTGTAAAGTCATTTAAAAATTTGACCCTCGCGGTGAAAGATCGTTAGCGGCAAAACGTAGCAGTAGAATCCAGTGAATAGATAAAAATAATCGACGAAAGCTGTTGACTGATGTGGCTAGATGGTTGAAACCATTTTTGTCTGTCGTGCCTTGTTTTCTGCCACGTCCACTAATCTTACGACTCTGCTCTTTCAAGTGCCTTGTTCTCGACTTCCTTGTGGTAGAAAATCTGACTCTTTTAGCCTGGGTCAAGGAGTCCACCAGCGTGGGTCGAGGAAACCACCACGGTGGGTCGAGAAATCCACCACAGTGGGTCGAGAAATCCACCAGGGTGGGTCGAGGAAACCACCACGGTGGGTCGAGAAATCCACCACAGTGGGTCGAGAAATCCACCAGGATGGGTCGAGGAATCGACAACGGTGGGTCGAGAAATCCACGACAGTGGTTCGAGGAATCTACCACGGTGGGTCAAGGAATCCACCAGGATGGGTCGAGGAATCCACCAGGATGGGTCAAGGAATCCACCACAGTGGGTCGAGAAATCGACAACGGTGGGTCAAGGAATCGACAACGGTGGGTCGAGAAATCCACAACGGTGGGTCAAGGAATCGACAACGGTGGGTCGAGAAAACCACCACGGTGGGTCAAGGAGTCCACCACGGTGGGTCGAGGAATCCACCATGTTGGGTCGAGGAAACCACATCAGTGGGTCGAGGAATCTACCACTGTGGGTCAAGGAGTCCACCACGGTGGGTCGAGGAATCCACCACGGTGGGTCAAGGAGTCCACATCAGTGGGTCGAGGAATCTACCACGGTGGGTCGAGGAATCCACCACGGTGGGTCAAGGAGTCCACCACGGTGGGTCAAGGAGTCCACCATGTTGGGTCGAGGAAACCACATCAGTGGGTCGAGGAATCCACCACGGTGGGTCAAGGAGTCCACCACGGTGGGTCGAGGAATCTACTATAGGGGGTCGAGGACTCTCGCCATTCTTTTCTGATCTGTGCCTTGTCCTTTGCTAAATCTCTATATGATCAACAATCAATCCAAGCAACGTTTCCAAATGAACTGCTTTAAACTATACTTTGTTAGAACGACAACAGTATCGGAAACAGAAGATTAAAATGGACTGGACTTGTAGTTCGCATTCACACCGGTAGAAGAGCCAAGCAAGTGATGAGCTGGTTTGCTGAGGGAAAAGAATAACGAAAAGGTCTACAGGGAAGAATTATTGGCCAGGGATCATTCATCGGAGAGGCCTTGAGGTGCTTAGAGATGTCGTGGGATGAGGCCAGAGACGATGTGCAAGCATGCACGGGAAGGACCAAGTTCTAAGTAAGTAAGTAAGTAACGACAGATCCAGTATTGTGCGCGTGGCCTTCAAGAATTTATCCCATCATTCAATAAACTCCCCTCGGGTGTGTCCGGAGGGTTGCCGAAGCCACCGAACAGAAATTTATGTAGGCCTAGTGAGCGAACGTGTTCCATTCCAGATTTTGAATCTATTTTACTAGCTTTAATCGGTGTCTTTATTTCAATAGTTTTGTTGCAAATTAAAGGAAATATATTTTATACGTGGCTACCTATTTGGAAAATGTTAGATATACCGTGTGTGCTGTGTGCTGTACTACTTAACTTACGATCAGTGTGTTTCCTTATTGGTTTTCAACATCAGTGACATATTATTATGACTGGCTTTAAAACGATCAAATTTACTCCAGCTCTTAGCTCTGTGATGAAGGCCACATTCCTCGTGATATAATAATAATCGTAATCGTAAATTTATAAAGCGATACTCTAAAGTTTAGCACAGAACATCACCTCACACGTAAGCACTGCATAGTGTCAGGTACCTGATGTCCAGGGATATGGCTTACTGCAACGCCTTGGGAAATAGAACGCTATATAGATGCACTACGTTACACCAGAACGCGAACAAAAGGATTGACGAACTCGAGCATACACAGAGGCAGAGAGAGATACAGAGACAGAGAGACAGAGAAAGACAGAGAGAGACACGGAGAGAGACACGGAGAGAGAAAGAGAGACAGAGAGACAAGCAGAAGGACATCTAGGCCCCTTGTGTGTTTGGTGTAAATTTTAGATATATTCTTAAAATTCGCGTTTATAGACATTTTATTTCCAATAACTTTTTCTTATTTTGCTGTTTCAAGCTGTCTTGTCGTTTAATCGATTAAATTTGTTTTAAAATAAATTTTGTTTTACGATGAGGATGATTTCTTCGAGTTCTGGCGATATTTCGCATCCAGCTGCTTTAGCACTAAAATATTGTGACGTGTTTAGTAGGCCCACGTTTATTGATTTTTCATTTTTAACGCAAGGTGTTTTCATCGTTGTCTGAACCTACAAGTTAAACGGTTGAGTTTTTCAATGGAGAAGGTTTGGGATTATTTAGTGAGTATTAATCGATGTTTTCATTTCAATGGGTTTCTTGCAAAAGAGGGCAAGTTTATTTTCTACAGGGCTGCTTATTTGCAAATCTGATTAGATATGCCATGTGTGCTGTATACATATATATGCTGCACTGCTAACTTACAATCAGTGTGTTTCCTTATTGGGATTTCAACTTCGGTGACAGAGTATATAATGGCGAACGTAAAACGATCAAACTGACTTCAGCTCTTTGTTATGAAGGCCAGATTAAACGGTGTGGTACAAAGCATACCCTTTCGCATTAGGCTTGACGCCGTCACTGTATATTCATTGAATAACCAGACTGTGGCTTATTTCTGGAGCGCCATCATCTAATGCTTCTGCCTTAATTAGACATTGGCAAGTTAGAATTTACGATTTGCAATTGCAGTTGGAAGAAACGTCTTGCATTATGAGAGAACATTTGAATAGAACCTCTTGGGAATCTCTTGCAATCTCTCTGTAATCGGCTCTCGGCCGAACGGAAAGAACTTGAATTCCAAT
The DNA here is from genome assembly GCA_020284085.1 of Aporrectodea caliginosa. Lineage (NCBI taxonomy): Eukaryota > Metazoa > Annelida > Clitellata > Crassiclitellata > Lumbricidae > Aporrectodea > Aporrectodea caliginosa. Next base: position 2,397,086 of record JACEVL010000507.1, on the reverse strand, counting down.
CAATCAATCAATCAATCAATCAATCAATCAATCAATCAATCAATCAATCAATCAATCAATCAATCAATCAATCAATCAATCAATCAATCAATCAATCAATCAATCAATCAATCAATCAATCAACCAACCAACCAACCAACCAAACAATCAATCAATCAATCAATCAATCAATCAATCAATCAATCAATCAATCAATCAATCAATCAATCAATCAATCAATCAATCGTTTATTCACGGTATCAAGCTGACAGGTCGCAACTTGTAAAATAAATGTATGAAGCAGAAATCGCGTAGCAAAAATTGTCTCAGCTCTGTCAGCTGTTACTAAATGGGTTGAGAGAATTAGATTCGTGGCAATGTAAGAGTTGAGGTAACTAATGAGGTCATGGGCGTAACAAGAAAAAATGTCGGAACGGGTTTTAAGATTTGGGAGGGGCGTTTCCATTGAAAATCGTCGCAAAAGTCCAGGTTTTTTTGTATTTTGCATGTAAAAGCATATAAAATCTTTTTAGGTAACTTATTTGGGCTGGGTTTGAACCCGTAAAACCACCCCCTAAATACGCCCATGATTGAGGTATAGGTTGAAGATGATGTAGGCCTATGTAGATGTTTTATAATAAGCTTACACGGGATATAAAATTACGATCATCTTTGGCTGGGAGGTGGAAACCGTGTGGCCTCGGTCTTAAGACTTTTCTTAACAGATAAATTTAATCCCTAATCTGCAAATTCCTAATGATATCAGCACAAGTAAACAAATCAAGAGTGAAACATTGCAAATGTTCTGAACTCCGCTTCAAAGGTCACAAATCCGTTGGGAAAACCGTTGAAAATCCGGAAGGTCAGAGAAACCAGACGTCATGTCGTAATCGTATCGTAATATGGAAATTATTAAAGCGCTACATAAAGCTAAGGGAACCAGTTTATTCACGAGCGCTGCGTCTTGTCAGAGGGGTTGTCCGCTGGTACCAAGAGGATAATTCAAGTCCGGAAATGATGGGCGAGGCATCTGTTGTCTCTAGTGATCACTAGTTGCCATTCATGTATGATGGGTACAGAGGTTTAATTAATCAGCCTCTAATGAGCCCTTGTTTTCATAGCTAATGCACTATATTTGTGCCCTATTGTCTCAAAACAATTGCTTTATGTCACCAAGACTGCTACCGAGTAGATATTTTGAAGGGGCGCTATATAAATGTTCAATAATACAGTACAATACCATGGATAATTGGATATGTTTCTTTGGCCTTCCAGTTTGACCAATGGTCGTTAAATGTCAACGTTTTTATCTGACTCGCATTATTTACCGTTTCTCCAGCAATACAAGGGGTTTGTAGAGCACTCGGCAAAAGAAATCCGGAGATTAATATGGGCATTTTTGCTTAAAAACGTCTATATAGAGCTTCCTATGCACGGCTTTCTAAATGATTGAAACAGGTGCAATTTATTAGTTAAAAGGGAGAATTCAATCCACGGATGTACGATATATAGGCTACTAGTCTGATGCTGTGCTCGACTGTTAAACCAAAGATGATGAGTTCAAATCCCATCCAGGACAGAGAAAGCGATTAAATGTAATGGTCTCGGCTGCAAAATGTGTACATCGACTGTACACTCTTGGTAGAAAGGTCATTCTGTGAAGAAGAGGACCACCAACATATGCCGAGGCTAAGAAAATGAAGACTGTAACCAATCACAATCTCCTTAGCTCTTCTTCAACACAGCTGGAAAGAAGTCAAAGGCAGATGTGAAAGCTAAAGTTAGGGGGTCGGCTTAACGTTAAGATCCGACATAGAATCAGCCAATACGGTAGCCTAATACTCCAACCCCGCATAAGCTCACATAGAAATAGGCCTACTATCATAGAGGCATTAGGTCAAGATGGTTCAGATGCTTGGCAAAGGCGCATTTTAAGCATTCAGCAACAGGGACAAACTAAATAAGAAGTTAGCAAAGACTTGGACACTGATAGAGGTAAGTGATGGAGACCAGTGTTACCACTCTAAATTTTCGAAAAAACATAGGTGATGGCTCTAAACAAAACATAGAAAAACATAGACACGTTTTTTCAAGGAATACGTGTGTAATTAGTTAAAATTAGTAATGAAACACAGCAGTAGGCCTACTCCTTTAGGTAACACATTTGCTACATAAATTGATCACCAGAAATCAAAAGCACATAGGGCCTACCTGTCACAAATATTATTGCTGCAATTAAGCGTAGGAGGATAGGACTGTAGAATCATTGGATCAATGCAACAGTTGTTAAAAAGTTGCATCTTCATTGAAGTTTACTAGTTCAGCTTTATTTTTCTGCACGGTCTTTACCAGTTTCTCGCAGTAGCGTTTGTGACACCGCCCTTCTTTCACATCTTCATCTACCGATTTTTTAAAGTTTCCACATGTAACAGCAAGCACCTTGATATTTGATTGATTCCTTTGCAATTAGTCTCTTCGCTGTAACAGTGTCGCAATGTAGTCTGTCTGCTTTGTTTTCACAAGATTCATAATATGAGAGAAAACTCTTTCCACACTAGCTGAAGAGTGGAGCAATGCCAGAATCTGAGATCTCTGACAGATGAAGTTGAACAGAATTTTGGTTGGTTTTGGTGAAGTGCCGAGTGTTGAGTCCCTATTTTATGAAAATGCCTTAAATAAATTTAAGTAATGCTTTAAGAATTGCTTAAAAGTACCTTTTTTAACACGTAGAAACTTCCATGAAATAAAAACATAGATTTTGGACAAAAAACATAGACACATAGACGAGACCAAAAACATAGATCTTGGAGGAAAAACATAGGAGTGGTAAAACTGATGGAGACAAGACTCATCTTAGTCTCATCTAATAACAGTGATTGGTCACATTTGTGTTATGCATAGAAAGCTCCGCATCTGGTCTTCGCAAGGTAGCGGATTGTATTTACGCCCCCGCATGTGCACTCTCAAGTCAAGCAGAGCTCGTTATTGTGATGATCTTTGTAGTGGGCAAGAGAACTGATCTTTGTAGGTCGACTGTTAAGTGGACAAAAGAACTTAAGATGCTTATAAGCTCCTCGTGGTCTTTAATTTCGCTTGGATGCAGACGTAAACTTTCTAGACCATAGATGTAGGCCTGTATACGAAGCCTGTGGTCGGCGTCATTTTGCACGGTCTCTTGCCACAGGCGTTGGCCCATGTGAAACGCTAATTTCATATGAGCTGCGTGGCTATGTGCAGTGGCATGTTAAATACCTATGGGCTTTAAAAGTTCAGTATTTTGTAAGGGTAAAGGTACGCGTTTTTATATAGCGATGGTATGGCATCGACCCTACTCATTTTTAATGAATTGATCGGGTGAGATCCTTCACTACCGATGCCCGTTTGAACGAGTGCCGCACCAATTAAGGTACGGGCTGTGTATACGGACTGTCCTACAGCTACATGTATATACCGCATGGCCTGAATCCGCTCGTTTTTAATGAACTGATTGGGTGATACCCTTCACCACTGCCTCCCGCTTGAATGGAAACCATGCCACTTAAGTTCCCCGTGTACGGACCGTGCTAGCCCGAGATTAAAAAAATATCTGAAATTAGCCACCGTTGGTATGCGAACGACTTCCTCACGCAGAGAGGCTCATGAGACGCACGCTTTAACCAATATGTTGCTAACCGGGCTCTTGCTTCATTGTCCGGAGGCAGTGGCTATAATTATGCCATTGACTAGTGATAAACTCGTGGCCCTACAAAGGCTTGTATTGTATTGTATTGTATTTGAACACTTGTTATAGCGCCCCTACCAGATTGCCTATTCAGAGGCGCTCCCGACTACTGCGCGGACGCTGAATCGGAGTTTCACGCCGAAGCGCATGAGCAATTGCGAGTGAAGGACTTGCCCAGGGTCCCTACGCGGCAGCTTTGAGGTGGATTCGAACCCGCAACCATCCAGCTGCAAGGCACCGAGCATACCCCTACACCACCGCGCCCCAGTTGTATTGTGTTGTGTTGTATTGTATTGTGGCGAAGTGGCTAAGGCGTCAGCTGTCATCTCCATAACCTGGGTTCGAATCCAAGTCCGTTAAATGAGATCGGGTGCGGATCTATAGCCCTATCCTATCTCCCTATATAAGGTAATAGCGGACAACATTTTCCATAATTTTGTTTTCTTATTGCTCCTCACAATTAGTTAGCCCAATCACCCCAATTTCAAAACCTCGATCCGCCCCTGCAATGGTTCTCAACACGGAACTCACCCTTACCCCTTTATATCTACTGTGTTCACACGTTTAAATAATCTCGTTTGTTCGTCACCCCTTCCCCGCGCCCCGCTCTGTGCTGTTCACGAGTCGGTTCATGTGATTAAACCTATTCATCAAGTCACGTTATCCAACTCATTTACGTAGTTAAGTCCAGAGTTCGTTATAGCTTCGGCTTAACTACGCTGTGCCATATATGAAAGACGATTAGCGTCGCCCTCCTCCGTTATCCAGACTTGAGATTGGCACCACCAGAAAATTGTAATCGTAATCTCAAGATTTCTACAGCATCCAAAGGAGCGAAGTCGCGGGAACCCGTTTATTCACAGGCGCTTAGGCAAAACAATATCGAGGTGGGAGAGGGGTAAAAATCGGTTCCAGGTCAAGATCCAAAGGGGTCATACAGGCAGACAGTAAGACGACTAGGTGGATGGTGTTTAGAGTTGAAATGGTAAGAGAGGTAAGGGGAAGATGAGGAGTCAGGTAAGGACTCGTGAAAGAGTAGCGTTTTCAGGTTTGAGTAACGAACCTGTGGAGAGATAGCAAGGGGTTAGGTCCTGGTGAGTCCCTAGGACCCTAGGAAGGATAAGATATTTGGCCTAACTCTGGCGGGAGTTTGTTCCAGAGAGGCGGAACAGCTATGGCTATGGAGAGATTTGCAAATGTTAGTGAAGAGGTGAAGGAAGGGCGGATTAGTGTTAGGGCGAAACCAACTGTGGCGAAGTTTTTGACGCTGTATCGGTTAAGTTTAGAAACACTGATCTGACTTAACAAGCAAGTTCGAATTAGAGGTATGAGTGCAATCCTAATCTCCAAACTTCTAAAGCGTCATTCGAAAGCCAAGAGGAGGGCACCAGCTTATTCACGAGCAAGTAACAGCTATAATTTCGCTTCGGTCTTTGGAGGCACTAGAATTAAAATCCGTCTATTAAAACTAGTCCAAATGTCGTAAAGACAATTCACAGTCTGACTCATGCAGGTGATCAGAAGTACTTGACCGTTATCTTGGGAGCATCGTCCTGTTATGCTCTAATTCATCCTGGGCTTAAACATAGGAAGATTGTTGATACTGCGGCTTCAGACAGCGTATAGTCACCAATACGAACTTTGAACTAAAGCGTGCTGATATATCAGAGTCGCGCACCCAGTTGGGCTTAAAAACATGCCTACGCCTACTATTTTGAACTGCTTTGGCTTTTAAGTAAACACGATAACGAAAACTACTGAACGAGAAACGTCTGGCTTTAAAAACATACATGTACGCATGCCACTGGGCAATGGCTTCTGATGACATATGCTTTTCAATATGGGCGCATCGCCTAAATAATCTTATAGGCTCATCGCCCAATTCTACCTAAACAGGTGTTGCCTAAATAGGCCAAAAGATTCACCGCTCAAAGACCCATAATTTTATGCCTTGTGTAGGCCTCTAGGCTATAATAATATTATGTATTGCAATGACATTTATTTATTTATATTTATTTATATTTATATTTATATTAATATTTATATTTATATTTATCTATATTTATATTTATACTTATACTTATATTTATTCATATTTATATTTATATTTATATTTATATTTATATTTATATTTATATTTATATTTACATTTACATTTACTTTTATTTATATTTATATTTATATTTATTTATATTTATATTTATGTTTATGTTTATGTTTACGTTTACGTTTACGTTTACGTTTTATTTATATTTATATTTATATTTATATTTATATTTATATTCATATTCATTTCTATTTCTATTTCTATTTCTATTTCTATTTCTATTTACATTTACATTTACATTTACATTTACATTTACATTTACATTTACATTTACATTTATTTATATTTATATTTATATTTATATTTATATTTATATTCATATTCATATTCATATTCATATTC
>JACEVL010000507.1:2365937-2388437 GCA_020284085.1 Aporrectodea caliginosa | reverse complement strand
ATTCATATTCATAGTCATATTTATATTTATATTCATATTTATATTTATTTATATTTAACTTTATATTTATATCTATATTTATATCTATGTATAGATTTAGATTTATTTATATTTATATTTAGATTTATACTTACATTACATTTACTTATATTTATATTTATTTATATTTATATTCATATTTATATCTATTTATATTTATATTTATTTTTATTTATATTTATATTCATATTTATATCTATTTATATTTATATCTATTTATATTTATATTTATATTTATATTTATATATATTTATATTTATATTTATATTCATATTTATATCTATTTATATTTATATCTATTTATATTTATATTTATATTTATTTTTATTTTTATATATCATTGCAATGCATATTATATATTTATATTTACTTTACACAACCTGATGGCCTCGATCCTGCTCATTTTTTAATGAATTAACCGTGTGAGATCCTTAACGACCAATGCCCATTTGAATGGTTGTCACGCCGTTTGAGGTTCCAGTGCACGCAGAGTGCTAGTAATGTGAAATGCTAATACTCAGAGATGAATATGATAATGATATTAGCACTGATTGGTTGCCGAGCCGAAAAATGAAACCGAATCGAATCGCAATTTTGATCGTAGGCTACTCAGATGAAATATTAGATTGTACACAGCGTAAGACTTACAATTAGAACACGGCACAGTGTTCATTCATATTAACCAATTTTGAACATGCAACAGTAACAACAATGTACTTGTAATAATCATTGACAATATTGTAAAATTTAAATTTAAATATAACATGTTATTTATGTAATGTAAGCTGATGTTGAAAGGTACCGGTACGCGGTAATGCTCGAAAGGCAAGTACCGGTCCGTGATAAGGCTGGTAAAGGAAGTAGGCTGCCTGTCCGGTGTAAGGCGGGAAAAAGCAACTACCGGTCCGCTGTAAGGCTGGTAAGGCAATTACCTGTCCGCAGTATCAGAAAGTTTGAGAATCACTGACATAGGAGACAGGCATTTCTCAGTGTAGGAGTTTGAGAGTTGAGACTTTTAAGACTTGTGTTATGATGGAAACGGGTAGAACAGTTTCAGTGAACGTAACAGAAGTTTTTAAGAGGAAATTTAGAAAGTTGCCATCTGGCGTCAAAACGAATCAGAAGTGGAACTATTTAATTTCCAAAATTATTTATATTATTTTGGATTTTAAATCATATCACTGATTCTACAACCATGCGCCGTTATGCTACGTCTGTAGGCCTACCTATGTTCTTATTACCCGCACTACTAGCGCCACCAAGCGAATTAAAAAGAACAATAGGACTGACGCATGTGCAGTTGTGCACTGAAGGATCGGCTTGTGTGGTTGTGGCAGATTATTATGTCATTTTAGATTGTTATAAGTTTTACTGTGACTGGTACTAAAATACTAAATGTAGATGCTTGTGTGGTTGTGGCAACTTTGATTAGCTAAAAAACGATATATTGAATTGCATTGTTTAATCGATATATTCGATCTTTGCTGGTAAAGGAAGTAGGCTACCTGTCCGGTGTAAGGCGGGAAAAAGCAACTACCGGTGACCGGTAGTTGCTTTTTCCACCTCGGATTTGAACTATGAGATCTGCCACCTAAGAGAGTAGACCCGTCACCTAAATGCGTTTTTGTTTACGGTAGCCTAATCTACCATATGATCAATGTTATTGTTTCACACATTTTATGCTTAGCCGAATAGCAAAGAGCAAATATATCGATTAAACAATGCAATTCAATATATCGTTTTTTTTAGCTAATCAAAGTTGCCACAACCACACAAGCATCTACATTTAGTATTTTAGTACCAGTCACAGTAAAACTTATAACAATCTAAAATGACATAATAATCTGCCTAACGACCAGGTATAAGGTCGTTAATTCATTCCTCCACGGGGCTCCACCTACCCATGGATCCCGCCTCCACCCCATCCATCTACCAATTCAATGCACGGGTTATCGCCATTTTAATCATTACAATACATTACAATAGTTATAATAATGTCAGCTGGAAACATAGGCCTACTCAATCATAAACAGACCAGGAAAGATTCCGGTTGAGAGCAAGCTGATCCTCGGTAGCAGAAACGCGAACATAAAGAGTCCAACAGGAACGACTACAATTAGAGAAAATGCTGATCAAAATAAGATCGCTATTTAATTAACAGAGCTGCCTATCCTTCAAAATTCCGACTCTTTCAAAATCGTTGTCTATGCCTACTAAAAATGACGTCTATGGTACAAAATTTATATATGACATCAAATTATACTTCTTTATAATTTTAGAGGAGTCTATACAATAATGGACCTATTACGTCATATGAAAATGACGTCATAATGCTTGTTACACTTTTAGACATGGGAACAAGAGATAGAGACAGACACGCAGACAATGCAAGAGTGTCCGTCTAAGTATATGTCTGCGTATGGCTGTCGTCTATGCATGGACGTCCACGTATCGACTGTCTGTTTGTGTTTCTGTGTCTCTGTCGTCAACTCGTCTCTCTGCATGCAGTCCGTCCGTCGGCCAGTTGCTATGGCTTCAGACTGTTTGCGACATACAGAGCCAGAGACAGAGACAGAGACAGAGACAGAGACAGAGACAGAAAGAGGGACTTTCAAAATTTTACTTTGATTAGGAGGCGATTTAACACTTTTATGTAAAACGGTTTTGAATTAAATATTTAACAAGCCAAGCAGATGCAGTAAAAGACGTATGGCTGTCGTTTACGCATGGGCGTCCATGTATCGACTGTCTGTGTTTCTGTGGCTCTGTTGTCAACGTGTCTCTCTACATGCAGTCTGTCCGTCGGCCACTGTTGCCATGGCTTCAGACTGTTTGCGACATACAGAGACAGAGACAGAGACAGAAAGAGGGACTTTCGAAATCTTACTTTGATTAGGAGGCGATTTGACACTTTTATGTAAAACGGTTTTGAATGCGCTATATAAATATTTAACAAACAGATCCAGTAAAAGACGGAACACAAATCATAAAATTTTCTTGCTTTATGTAATACTTCTTTTCTAATTTACTTTCATAATTATTCACTTCTTACTTGCATCAAATTACTTTTTCATTTCATAATTTCGTGTTCAACCATGCTTGCTTACTAACTGACCGATTATTTTTGGTCGTTGAGATAAAAAATTTATGTCATACATTACGGATAATTGCCTTTTCCTGTCCATTCTCGACTGCCGCTCAGTTCGGTAACTTGTTTGTCTTCTTCGACATCTTTTGTCGTCTTTTGTCGCATTTTTCATCATCTTTTTTGTCGTGTTTTTCGATATATTTCGCGATGTTTTTTCGGACTCCTTTTCCGTCTGCAGCCTTTCATAGAAATGAATCTAAACTGATGAGAGAACAAAGGAAAATTGCGTCATTTTGCTGTTGGCTAATGTCCTATTTTTAATTGTGACGTCAAGCTACTTATATAAAGAAAGGCAATCACAACGGGTGCAGTAATCTTATGTGACGACTTCAATCATTCAATGTCGCTATTTATATAAACTGCGTATTCCATGCTGCAACTTAGGTCTCACATTAAATTAAATTGTAATGTGGAGCACGCGGAATTTAAATTATGAACACAGTATAGTTAGCCTCACATTTGAAAAACAAGAAATGTAAATTATCTCGGTTTCTTAAGTTTTTTCGAACTGAATTCCTTTTTGAGTTGCATGTCTGTTAAGAAACGGTGTACTTTAACCGAATCAATCCAGGTTGATGTTCTTAGATAACAACGACTCATTGTAGTGGCGCTATGGAAGTTCAGGTGTTAGCTTAAACGGGCGAACATCAATCTCATAAGACTCTTTATGTTTTAATATTTCTATTTTTGATCTCTCTCTCAGAATCAAAGTCTATACAGATTGGTAACAGGTCGATAGTCCGAAGATTCGTAGTAGCTTGACGGATGAAAATAATTCTTGCTTGATTAGAAGTTGGATTAATTAACAGAATTCTTGCTTATATAGAGGTTGGATTGATGAAAGTAATCCCTGCTTAAATGAAAGCTGGAATGATGAAAAGATATTGCAGTGTAAGTAGAAGTTGGATTGATGCAACAATTTTATGTCGGATTAATGTCGGACTACAGAATCTTCGGACTATCGAACCTTCGGACTATCGATGAGTTACCATACAGATTAGGCCTACCAACGTTGTTGACATCTAAGTTGATTTTCTCTATGTCCCTCTGTTTGCTTGTACCAAACTCGTCTGAGCGTAGCCGTGTCCTCAACGTGCACACCACAATGTTTTTGCAAGATCCCCTTCTCCAATCTAATCTAATCTAATATTTACATTTCTATAGCGCCGTTAACGTAATGCAAGAGTCATCAACGAATAGCTGTGCCGCTTCTAATCAATAACAGTCCAATATCACAATCCAGTGGAAAGAGCCATAAAGAACAATTATTAGCAACCTCATAATATATATATATATATATATATATATATATATATATATATATATATATATATATACAGATCTACTGCCGTTGTTTACTGCACAAGGCATCAACCGATGGCGCCCCAGAATCAATTCGTAGACGTCTACCAGAAAATCAGCGTCGACAGAGAGGCAGCCTATGGTGATAAGCCATTTGAAAAGAAAGTTATAGGTTGAGACTTATATATGGATAAGAGACGAGTTTGAGCGTGGGGTTTGACTATGCAATTATAGTATCTGTAGGCATCAGTGCTTGATGTGTTAGTTGTTGATGTGTGTGGCCTGGTTCTTGCAATGGGCTTCATTACTTTAAATGCGTATATTATAGAAGTCGTGGGTTAAAATTGCGGTTGTCTTTGGGAGGTAGCTTATAATCATGCGATAGTGACCGGAGATCGTATACCTGCTACGGCGAGTTGGATGAAGGAGGCCTTGGTGCACATGATACGGGTTAGTTCTCAGGCCGCCTCTGAGTATTTGCGCGATACTGTATATGGAAGAATTGTTGTTTTTATTGTTATTATTATTATTGTTATTATTATTATTATTGAACTTTTTTTGAATTTTTTTACCCGGGGTATCAAGGATCCCTCAGGTGGCCTAAAAAGTCCGGAGACTGCTGGATTGGCGCCTGTGAATAAGCTGGTTCCCGCGATTTAGCCTTAGTGGATATTGAAGAAATCTCGAGATTACGACTGTGAGTACTGAGGTCACGACGCGGCCTCATTCCATTAGGGATACGTGGGGCAAGCGACTCACTTAGTAGACGACAGCTCCCGACTCCATCCTCCTACTCCGCTATCTTTAGTCTCTGCTTCTGCTGCTGCTGCTGCTGCTGATGATGATGATGATGACGTAGCTGCTGCCGTATTACATCGGGAGGCAGAATTATTGATGGAACTTCACCGGTACAAGTGCACGCAGACCGCACACTACACACGGTCGGAGCAACGCACGTCTTCGTATACCACGGCGTTCTTCTCTTACGACAACACTTGATAGCACTCCACTCTCTCGCTGCACCTCGCGCCTACTTAGCCAACGTTTATGGTATATGAATTTAATATATGCTATACATTTGTATGTATGTAATGTATGTATGTATATATATTATGTATGTATGTATGTTTTTATACATATGAAAGGCCTAAATATAGTAAATGCTACTTACTTACGATGAAATATATATCTATGTAGGCCCTATAGTATACATGTATCGTCTATATATATATATCGCACACACACGAACATATTTATACACACTTATGGTAAGAAAGAGGACAGGAGAAGAGGATACTATGAGAGATTTAAATGGATGAGATACGTGGTTCGTATGGACAAGGACAGAAGAGACGACCCTCAGAGGATAAAGGAGAAGGACAAGGCCACGAAGGTTGTGGCCGGTGACCTCAGAGACGACTTGAGGTGCCAGGAGATGTCGTGAGACGAGGTCGAGGAGCTGGAGATGGACAGAGACGAGTGGCTAAAGAAGCTGCGTTGCCCGATGTGCAGATCCTCCATGGGAAGGACTTAGTACTAAATAAGTATAATTATAAGTATAATTATAGTAACTTATTTACGACAGAATATATATCATGTATCAGTGACCCATGACCGGGTGCTGCCAAAAGCAGACAACAAAAATTAATGAGGAAAACATTTATATTTAGAATGTTGTTCGCATGCTAATTAGTCTTGTCTCATAAACTAACTGGTCCTAGATAGATTTTGATGTTTACATGTATGTGAATTCATATTGCTGATGCTTGTTCATTAGAGGGCTTTTTGCAGCTGGTTATATTAAAGAATATTACTTACTTGCTTAAATTATATATCTGCATTCTCTTCGGTATACAGTGGAGTGTACATATATTTATACACTCTACTATGCATATATATTTTATATATAATATATGTACACTGATATGTATACGAATATACATGTATCTCTATAAACCTAATAAATAGTCATGGAACTTATTTACGAGCATACAGTATATCACATTATATGTTTGCATTCTCTTCGGTATAGAGTGTATATAGCTGAGTGTGCGTATATATTGATATATACACTACTCTGTACATATATATATATATACATACAGTTATACACTGCTATATATATAGACGAATATGTATCTAAATCCTATAAATAGTAACTTCGAGAGCAAACAGGAATTTATGAGAGCAGTCAAAATGGGTCCACTTTGCTCAACCATGCATAAACAGAACTGACTTAATGTTCCACACTATGTATAGACGAGTGTGATGGCTGTCATGATTCGCTGTTGTATTTATAACTTCGGTTATATACGATTAGCTGTTCAAGTAGTTACATGAGTTTGACAGAAATAAACAACGCCACTGTTATGTAGGATTGTAGATGCCAAAACACTTTCTCCAACGTAGGCCTACATCTCAAACGTGGAAGCAAGAATCTCAGACTTTCTATCCAACTACTTCTTCAGACAAAGATTATCGTCACACACTTTTGGTTTTGACTGCAACCTGCAGGGCTCGACCAAAAATAACCAACCTCATCGGTAATAATTTCCATCGATACTTTTCGTGGACAGATGCAGACCCGGCATGCAGAAACACGGAGGAATAGGCTTTTTAATAAAAACAATATTGCCTTGAAATTATGGACAACGCCTGAAATCAATGCGCTTCAAAGTATTATTTGTAATCGTATATAAGGGAAAGGAGACAATCTTATTATAGTAAGGCGATCATTGTAAGACGATAAATGGGACAGCGGAATCCGCTCCTAGGAGACGCCGTGACGCATGGGATGGGATGGCGAGACCGACAGATCTCTAAGTCTCAGGAGAGACTGAACATTCTGGGATTGTACATGACAGCATGTAATTGATAGTTGTGGCGTTAAGAAAGAAAAAGGCCAATGCAATGGGGAGGGGTTTATGGTAACACTCTGGCACGAAGAGCATTAGACCAGCACGGACGCAGGATCGCTTCCCGCTGCCCTCCTCAAAGTCGACTCAGCCTTTCATTCGTCAGGTGGCGTTGGTAAAATTAGCAGTAGGACGTGATGGGCGCCTTGCATGGCTGCCAAACAGTTAAATTCGATTCCTGCAATAACCTGTGATCATCCATTCATACTATGAATTGTAATCATACTGCGGTGTGTCAGTTTGAAATAATAAACGAAGATTATTTATTATGTGAATCGTAGCGCCGGACAATAGAAGAGCAGTCCCTTAAAGTAGCCTGAGAGGCAGACAGACATGGGTAGGAAGTATTAGCGGCATCATTTATCCTCAGCATATGAGGCCGGGTGCACGACCAGTCCTCTCCGTCATCGTACGATCTTCCCACCCACAGTGTACGGTCGATGCACTCATCGTAGCCTAGTTGGTTAGGGGTCGCAGATGGCAGGGGATTTGAATCCCCACCTCTCGTTTGACAGTCCCGAACGCTAATCACTAGACTGACTATAGCTATCGCGCACCACAGAACAAACCGTAAAACCCGAGGAGACGCCAGCAAAAGAAATGGCAGGTCATCGCTATAATAGAATATTTAAGATGATCGATGAGGATCAACAGTCACCACTTCATCCTCATCAATCATAGAAACATTAGATTCAATGACCGCAAATTCACTGTACACAGAGTTCTTTGCCTGGTAAGCGTGAGATCATGTGTAAGTTAGATAACTTGAGATTGAGGTAAAATGTAAGTACAATAATTTAAGAGTGAGGTAAAGTATGTACGTATGTACGTATGTATGTATGTATGTATGAGCACTTGTTATAGCGCCCCTTCAAGATTTCTACTCAGAGGCGCTCCCGACTACAGCGCGGACACTGAATCGGAGTTTCACGCCGAAGCGCATGAGCAATTGCGAGTGAAGGACTTGTCCAGGGTCCCTACACGGCGGCTTGAGGTGGATTCGAACACGGTAACCCTCCGGCTGCAAGGCACCGAACATACACCACCGCGCAAGATATAAGCAAGATAGCTTAAAAGTGAGGTAAAGTGTAAGTAAGATAACTTAAAGCTAGGTAAAGTATAACTTATGAGTGAAGTAAAGTGTAAGATGACTTAAGAGCCAATCTTCTCTTATTTCAGAATCTGCTGGAAAATGTTATACAATACAACCATACTTTGATGATGCCCTTCCCGCCTGAACAACTACTAAACGATTATGGACTGGTTTTCAGTCATTTAGTAATGCTATGCTGCAATTGACAGAATCAATTATATACGGCAGCGGTTTTCAAACTTTATTTTTATTGTACCCCCAGGTGAAAAAATCGAATTTTGGCGTACCCCCAACAAGGTCAGATCAAAAACAACATGCGAGCGTGAAGCCCCCTTGCAATTAACAAGTCCTTTTAATCATTGGTGCAAACCGGGTTTTAGTCATAGGTAGAAAATTTTAAAAGTAGTATAATTTTAACTTAAAAATGTAGTCATATCAACAAAATGGAAAAATAAAATCACTATTGGAAAGTGTTAATGTGAGCAGTGGGCTTGTTTTGACAAGCACAGATTTACAATATCTGGTTTAGGCCTAATATTTGTCAATTTCAAACGCAAATCTGGTTCGAGTTCAAGCTTTCTTCTGTATTTGTTTTTTTTTTATCGCAAGCGTAGCTGAAAAACCTGTTTCACACAGATATGATGTGCTGAAAGGAATCAAAATTTTTAAAGCTCTGTCAGAAATTAATCCATAGGCCTATTCAGCTCTTCGTTTCAGCCAAAATTCACACGACTTGTCTTCCTTGAATTCGTTCTTCAATCCACCATCACATGATAGTTCAACAAACTGGTCTCTTTCCTGGACTGAAAAATCAGCCGGCAACACTAAATCTGATGGCATAAACTTATAGAAATGTACAGAAAAATAAGCGAACGGTGAACGTAGAATAGCTAATGAAACAAAGATGGACATGTAATGTAATGTAATGTAATGTAATTAGCAACTTCTATTGCGCCGGTGTCTAATGCACAAGGCATCAACCGATGGCGCATCAAAACAATCCGTAATCAGGTCAACATCCAGAAGATCAGTCCGTAAGACATGAAGTCCATATACTTATAGAAAATTTTACTTTTTTTAAATTTTTCGCGTACCCCTTGGCGACACCTGGCGTACCCCCAGGGGTACGCGTACCACAGTTTGAAAACCCCTGATATACGGTATAGTATTTGGAGGTGCAATCAAGTTATTTTCAGCTCATCTTAAGATGCAACTTTTTAGATATGTGCACGTGCTACGGCGCCTTTGTGAGACTGTTGAACAGCGCTATTTAAGTGTTCAATTTAATTATTAATTACAATTACATGTAACAGCTCTTTTCACAATTGAACTATAATTACGACTGGCCCACGCCTAAAATATATGCTTATCGTATGTCTTTCCTGCTTAAATTCTGTTATTAGCTAGAAGCTTGAGTTTATCAACGGTTTCTTTTATTAAACGACGAACTGCTTTGCACTTTGACAGTGCCAGTCCCAAGCCTGGATAAAGGAGGAGAGCGACACTAATGATCTTTGTTATCATACACTGTCGTTGAACGGAAACTACTTAGCAGGGTGTCTTATTCAACTCATACTGTATTGCAAGCTGTCTGTTCTGTTAGTAGCCTAGTTAAGATTTCAATTGCATAACATGTAAATGTACAGCGCAGTGCGTTTGTCAGGCGCTTATTAAAGAAAAGATATTATTATTATTATTATTATTATTATTATTATTATTTTATTATTATTATTATTATTATTATTATTATTATTATTATTATTATTATTATTATATTATTATTATTATTATTATTTATTATTATTATTATTATTATTATTTATTATAATTATTATTATTATTATTATTATTATTATTATTATTATTATTTATTATTATTATTATTATTATTATTATTATTATTATTATTATTATTATTATTATTATTATTATTATTATTATTATTATTATTATTATATTATTTTTATTATTATTATACGTAATTACTCCTCATAGAACTGTGTTAAGCTAAAAATTACACATCTGTGAAAGAAATCTTCAACCCCTCTGGCAACAAATTGCAACTACGTGATATCCATCCAATTGACGGTAGGCCTATAATTTCTATGATCACAGAGAATGACCGAATGTTCGAGATTTCAGCCAATCCAGATCAACACACCCGCCACGTAGGCTACTATAGTCAAGGTGCAACGACTTTGTGCACGCGCCAATATATACTAGATCCGAGTAAAAAGACCTTTGCACGTGCGACCGTGACAGTAGTTATATACATATAGATACTTATAAGAAATACAAAGCAGGACCATTTTGCCTGCCTTTCTGACTTGATAATATATAAATATTTATATATAATACATCTATTGTCTCTGTCTGTCTCTGTCTGTCTGTCTTTCTGTCTGTCTCTCTGTCTCTCTTTGTCTATGTATAATATATATAAATATATTATATGTATATACTTGTTGTTTGTCGGCGTGTGGCTGCATGTACAATGTGTTGTGGATAGGATGGGTTACTCGCTTATGATTTTGGCTGCAGTTCCGTATGAGCATAATATCGAAACTGAGTATTAGCGTTAGAGTTAGGTCGTTTCTTTGTTGGTTTCCAGTTTCGTAGAGCTGTTTTATTTTGTGCATCCCATTATAAATGACATTTGTAATAGTTTTCGAAACAGGTGCATTACGTCTCTTTAAGACTGTCTGGTTTTTGTTCTTCTCTGATTGACGCTTGTACGCTACATCTGCTTGTAAAGGTATAATTATTTCACATGTATATGCCTAACTAGCTGAATATGTATTGTTTTTATATTAAAACTGGTCCTACTGGAGGTTTCTGTCTAGACGAACGTGCAATATATGGGGCTCGTGACCGGTAGTTTTGCGCTAAATTAAAAAAATTTCTGTCGTTTATTTCGATTTCGATACCAGATTGTGTGAACATTCGTAACTCCGTAGTTTGATGAACGCGTAGCGGTTAAAAATTGCAACCCGATTATCAGCCAGACAGCAAGAATTGGACCACGCTTTCGAATGTCTTATATATATATATTATATATATAATAATATATATACTTAGTTCAGCTATAGTTAGTGTCGGTTGACCCTTGACAGTTTCCCTTAATCTTTCACAGACCTCTTTATTGCCGAGTAGTGTTCGTCTCCATGCAATATCAAGAAAGTGATCTGTGTCATTTAGAAACGAATTGTCTCCATGCAGAGTTCATAGGCCTATGTATAGGCTATTTTTTGCAAACGAGTAATATAGAAGAGATATTCCGAGAAACCTAATTCGTTGTTTGGAAAACCCTGTTCTAAGTATCGATCGAAGCGAAACAGAATCGTATACGACCAGAGAATTATATGTCATGTCCAAGCTATAGATAAATGGTCCAACTGCGTAGATTGTATGACATGTTTGTGTAATCAAAAAGATTAATATCTGGAATTTGTATAATTACACTGCAACAGAGCGTGGCGCGTGCACGAGTGCCTCCTACGTAGTGCGTAGGTGTGCGCTTGCATGTATGCGTGTTTGTATGTGTTTGTGCGTGTGCTTGCACGTGCACATGCATGTTTTTAAATGCATTTGTATGCGTCGTTACTGTAGTAACTATAGAAGTACTAAAAGGGATACGATTTGTACTTGGTAGCAATCGAAAAGACTTGAAGGACCGGAGCAGAATAGAATAGAATAGAATTGAATAGAATAGAATAGAATAGAATAGAATAGAATAGAAAAGAATAGAATAAAATGGAATAGAATAGAATAAAATGGAATAGAATAGAATAGAATAGAATAGAATAGAATAGAATAGAATAAATAGAATAAAATAGAATAAAATAGAATAAAATAGAATAGAATTATGCTCTCGGGTGGCCATGGATTGGTTTACTCTTCCATTGATCCCTATACAGCGAAGTCCTACCACTAACGTAGAGTATACAACACGTTACATTCATTCCAGCCTTTCTATATAGACTTCATCAGTTTACAAAACACTTCATTCCTCCCAGCCTATCTATCTTCATCAGTTTATAACACGTTCCATTCCTACCAGCCTTTCTACTACCGTCCGTTAATGACACACTCCATTCCTCGCAGCCTTTCAATCCTCGCCAGTTATTTACAGACCAACCTCTTCCGCCCCAACACTTCTTCCCACCCTTCCGTCATCTCATCCCTAAGATTTAGAAAGAGTTTCATAGCTCTATACCTGTTCTGTCCGGCTGGTATAATATCCCTCCAGAACCAAACTATCCGATCCATCATATAAGAACGCGCCAAAAACTGCACCTCATTGCTATCTACAGTATGCCTAACTGTATCACTCAAAACTGGGAACATTCCTTTTCCACAAATCCTGTCCTGATTGCTCCTCTTTTCCTGACCACTCTCTCCGCTCCACACATCCAGCGAAGCAGTTTGCCTGCCTGACTCTCGGATCTTGACCTGGAATCGAATCCCAACTCATCCTCCTATCGATTTTATCCTGACTGAGCACCTGCCTCGATCAGTCTTCCTGCACCTGTTCAGGAAACCAAAAAGCATTCATGTTTAAAAAACAGTTTAAACCAATTTCTATGTAACTCTTGAGCATTTGCGCTGACAGTTAGCTTTGTGAAGTATCCCAGGACAAACTTGCTACTGAAGATGCCATAGAAATTATCGTAGTTACAAATACAATTAGTTCATCTGTGTCTTTTGCCAATCAGTCAGTCGGCCAGTCAGTCAATCAGTCAATCGGTCAGTCAGTTAACGAGTCAGGCAATCAGTCAGTGAGGCAGGCAGTCTGTCAGTCAGTCAATTAGTCAGTGAGGCAGTCAGCGAGTCAGTCAGTCAGTTTTTGTTCAATGCACATGCTCCACAATCTCCATCCATCTAATCATATGTCCACCATTTAATCATCTGCACATTCATCTTCTAGTAATCTGTACATCGATCATTCTGTTTACACTTTGTTGAACAAACATCTTCTCGGTCTTAAACAGCAGTACCATGCGGATGCTGTACCTGAGTTTTACCTCTACAGACTGCAGTGGCCCCAACAGTGAGCACAATTACATCTTAACGTCACGCAAAAACAACCGCACGCGATTTCCTCTCTGCAGGCAGTTGTTAAAGCCAGGAAATAAAGCTGCCCATCCCAGTTGTCTTTTCTTGACACGCACACGTCGCACAGCGCTGAAGTTCATTATTTTCCTTTTACTTGGAGCAGCTTTTCCCGACAAGTTATAATTGCGTGTCAGTGAGAAAGGTTAACTCTGTCTATTTCGATTCAGCTATTTCAAGGTTTTTCTAATCATGAACGTATTTCCTTTTTTATACTTTTTCTCCGCCCTTCAAAAAACCGAGACGTAGTCTACGAATATGAGTGGCTTTGTAAAGAAGGTCTTACCTTTATGACTAGTAAATATAGAATAATGATCCTTCCACTTGTGAAAGGCTCTGCCCAACATGCTCTAAGAAATAATGTGACCGATGCGGTTTGAAAAGGAAAGAAACTGTTCTTTAAATAAATTCTGTGTCTTCTTCTCTAAATAAGCTAGAGACAAAGGTTCAGCGTATTACCATCGATGAGAATTCAAAAGGAGTTTCACGCCGTTCAAGACAGTGTCACAGTCTGGTGCATGACTCTATATATAGTCAAAGATGTCGGTGTGAAGTCAGGGTGGCCATAGAGTATAGGATTTTATGAAAGGCTACTTAAGACTTGTTGATGTCATTCCGTGATTATATCAACCTAAAAAATCAAGCTCTTGCATCTGATATTCGCAAAAATTGTAATCAAGGTATAGATTTTGACAGAACTGTTCGTTTCAAGCTACTAATAATTCTCAGACTCTCAGCAGACGAGCTAGGCCAATTGTCTATTTGCCTAAAAGCCGCGGTCACGATGCTGGCATTTCCAAACCACTGTTCCCTACTGTTCCAAAATAACTCGCATTTGACTGGATTTAATATTAAACTAATTTAATCTAGTCTTATCGCCAGTATATGTGATTAACCTTGACAAAATGTAAAACTATGCTCTTCCAGAAATCACAGTTCATTGGCCGCTGCATTCATCAGCTCTTGCCACCTGTTCGTGTGGACCCTGGACAAGTAGGCTACTTACTTCGCAAGAGAGGACATCCTTTCATGCTGCCTATTGTTCAATCCTAATTGTTTAAAAGTAGTTCTGTTAATCGATGCATACTAAGTTATATTTAGTTGTGCATGTGTGACTTTATAATCTGCTCCTATTATAGTTTATTTTAAGCAATGTATGTAGAATCTAATTGCTGTATACAATGTAATGCAAGTGCGCTTGTCAAATGAAAATAAAGGCTACTTGCATACTTACTTATTCTTTTAACAACCGCCACGCAAGTTTTCTGGTTCAGAACTGTAGTGGCCTTGGTTTACTCTAATAAAGCGTGTCCCTGTTCGCATCTGTTCACATCAATGTATGTTGCAGCTAGTCATACCTTTGGTTGTTGTCCAGATGATAAAAACATGCATGTTATTTCAATATTAAGCAGTTTGACTGTATCTATATAATACACCCGGGACTCGCGACCTTGTACAGAACTCTCGTTGATGAACACCAACATCTCGCTCTCGTTATCTTGTGGTGATTTTGCGCAGCCTTAATAAAAGACATTATTGCAGTAACTTTTATCTGTACCTCAGTTAAATTCATTCTGCTGCGTATAGTTGGGTTCTGTTCGGTAAGTTAATTGTCTTATGAAAAAGACAATAGTGCCTTTAGTTTTGATAACCGTTTTGCATATGTTTCTATTCCTATGCTGGTTTGTTTTTCTAATATCCTATCCTGATTCTCCTCTTCCTCTTACCTCTCTAGTTTCTCCAATTCTAAACACCGTAGCCGTCTGGTTGTCTCCATGCCTGATCCGTTAAGCTTCACGTGGAAATGAATCCACCTGTCTATCAATTTTGTTTTGACTGAGCGCCTGTGAAAAGTTGCTTCTCGCGACTTGGTTCTTTTGGAGAGTGCAGAGTTCTATAATATCATTTCTTTAATAAAGCGCCTGACAAATGCACTGCGCTGTACATTTACATGTTATGACAATTAAACAATTCACAAGAACACATAATGACAGAAGACATAAATCTTAACTACTAACAGAACAGACAGCCTGCAATACACGGCGCTAATAGCAGCCTACAAAGCATGCCGCCTACGGACTCGATCTCGGTACCTCTCGCTCTCTATACCAGTGTGTTATCCAATGCGCTATCAGCCCCCCCTAACGGTTTACGATTAGGGGCCTACTTTGCACCAACAACAGGCATCACTATGATATTCGAAAGTCCTGTTAAACTCGCTCTGTTGTGCACAGGATGGTAAATGCCATAGATCAACGTATACCCGCCTTAACGGGACTGGACATAAAGGCCAAAGATATATCTTAAGGTCGGCCGCCGTCTCTTTGCAGCCGTTGACGTGCCGTGAAATTCGCTCCCGTGTCCACCGTGTGATGAAAGCCATACATCACTGTAGCCGTCTGTGAGCGGGACTTCGTTAAAAGGCAAAATATATCTCTAGGTAGGCACCCTACCCGTTGTCTCGCTGTTGCTGACGTGCCTAATTCATTTCGACAGCTAAGTTGTCATCCAATTTATATATATATATTTATATATATATATATATATATATATATGACCTTGAGTTGCTTAGTTTTTAATTTATATATATGGAATATTTTTAACTTCTTAAAACGACGTTTGTTAGCTAGTGCAGCGATGGCGGTATAGCCATGGCAATGTAATGAAAAGTAATGTTATGTGACCAAATTATTTATAGCTATGTTAATGAAAAGTGATGTTATGTAACCAAATTATTTATAGCTATGTTAATGAAAAGTGATGTTATGAAACAAATTTATTTGTAGTGATGTTAATGAAAAGTAATGTTATGTAACCAAATTTATTTATGGCAATGTTATGACTTAGGCCTACATGTAAGAGACTTTAAGAACAACGGAAATTTGTAGTTAACTCTATTAGCCTATGTTCAGAAGTCTGACGTGTCAGAATCTGCGTTCCGGAATTATTTATGGAGTCTGGGTTTTCTCGCTTTTGAATGGCTGTATCTTAATAATAATAATCATCGAGAAGGTCTGAAGAACCTTTCTGCCTATGACATGTTGACTGGATTTGGTCGTTCGGACAGTACTCTCTTCAATTTGGAAATCTCGATTTCGATGTGATGCAACGGCATGTTTAGTTATTATTTTAATTAGAAATTTATATAGCTCAACATCAAGGATAGAACTAAGCAGAGACGGCACTAACCAATATAATGTTGATGACAACGATGATGATGATGATGATGATGATGATGATGATGATGATGATGATGATGATGATGATGATGATGATGATGATGATGATGATGGCAATGAGGAAAATGATAGTGCTTGGGTCCACCCCGATAGCTTTCTTTGCATTATTTCTCTTCCTGATGAAATTTCTGTTCTCGACATTTAACATTACCAACCTACAGCCGATGCTTTTCGAGACCAGCAAGTCTCGAAAAGACTTAACGCGCCTGTTTCGAAAGCTATTACAAATGTCATCCATAATGAGATGACCAAAATAATCAGCTGTGGGTTGGTAATGTTAAATGTCATAGAGAACAGAAATTTCATCGGGAAGAGAAATAATGCAAAGAAAGCTATCGGCGGTGGACCCACGCACACACGTCAATCAATCAATCAATCAATCAATCAATCAATCAATAAAAAATGTTTATTGGCACCAAAGAACGTTGCAACATAACAGAGTAACAGTCATCTCACAAAATATACATCAAATAGATGATCGTAATAGATTGAACTAGACAACATTCAATGGGTACCAAAAGGAGGAGCCCAATAGGAACCAAAGTCCCGCTAGGAAGGGACACCTATGTAACTTGCATCAGTTTGAGACAGCAGTAAAAAATAACTGTTGTGATTGTCGTAATGAGTATCATGGATATTCAATAGGACCATTTCAAAAGAGGACATTATTTTACTCGAGCGCCTCTGAGTAGTTTCCTTGAAGGGGCGCTATATACATTCCCGAATGAATGAATGAATGAACTTAACTTAACTATTTTAACTACAGACAGATGCGTGGAACCAATCAGCAGATTCTCGATCATTACTACAGCTGAACTAAGCACTGACAGCTAGCAACGAGCAGTCCGGAACTTCTCGTGCTTCTCCGAGCTATGGGTGCTTCTCCGTGAGGCCTAAGAACTGGACTAAAATGATTCCATCGAAAAAAATCTGTTTTACAAGAATATCGCGGATATAGTCTTGTCTGGAACCATATATAAAACTTACTTCGAATATGTGACCTTTGCAGCATCAACTACCAATGGCATCGCCTTTCGCCGAACAATTTACCATCGTGAGGTGAGCGTCAGTAGCGCTCGCAATCAACTGTCAAAATGTCAAACCTGGATATTGGACTCCGTGGGTTGGTCTCTATAATATATACATGTGAGCGAGAGTCCTCAACTCCTCAAGGGGTCGTTTTTCTACCTGACATGTAGAGCGCTGTTTACTAGCAGATCTAATAATTTATTTGCTCTACTTGAAGTATTATTAGCATCACTTTGAATCAAATGTTGTTGCATAACTTTTCATTACATTGCAATGGCTTCGCCGGTCTCACTGCACTTGTTAACAGACATTGGTTTTAAGAAAGTGAAAACGAAAGGACAGTCCACACATATATAACACAAAAACTAAAACCAAAAGATACATTAAATGAATGTAATCTATAGCCTACTGTATCTAATGCTGATACATTATAATATAGTGTATAGGAGTATGAAACAAGAGTGACTGCTAATGGCAACTTTTCACCTATATAATAATGCATATATATATAATATATATACATAAAATGATGCACATTATTATTACGTGATACGTGTACATATGTATGTATATATAAGTGCACACATATATTTATATATATATATGTATGTATGGACTGTATAGCCTGGTGGCGATCACTGTAATCAGGAAGTGCGTCTAATGCATGTGGATGATGTTCGGAAGATTGTGCAGAAGATGGCCATCTGCTGTATTCGCCGTTGCTCTTAGGCTAACATTGCATCTTAAATGCTGATCTTATTCCTCTCCACACTCCTCCTTCAATCTACTTCTCTCTATATTTATTCTCCATCTTCTCCTTATCCTCTTTCTTCTCCTCCTTCATGATTCTCTTTATTTATTCTCCATCTTCTCCTTATCCTCTTTCTTCTCCTCCTTCATGATTCCCTTTCATTATATTTATTCTTCATCTTCTCCGTATCGTCTTTCTTCTCTTTCTTCCATATTCTCTTCCTTCTATTTATTCTCCATCTTCTCCTTATCCTCTTTCTCCTCCTTCACGATTGTCTTCTCTTCTGTTTATTCTCCATCTTCTCCTTATCCTCTTTCTTCTACTTCTTCGTATTCTCTTTACAAGCCTGCTTCATGATTATCTTCCCTTCTCTTCGACCTTTTTCTTCTCCTATCCTCCTCCTCCACCTTTTTCTCCTTCTCATTCTCCTTTAAAGTTTCCTCTCTCTGTCTCTTCCTCCTCCTCCTTCTATGTTTCTCTCCATCATCTCCTCATTCACCTCCTCCTCAGTTACCTCCTTCTAATGTCCATCTCCCTTACACCTACGCATATACTTTCTCCTCCTCCTCAGTCTCCTCTTTCCTCCTCATTTACCTCCTACTCCGTTTCTTCTCTCCTTCTCCTCCTTCTCCTTCCCTGGATGCGAATGACCGATGGCAGATGTTGACGTCATTCGGCGCTCCTGCTGCTGCTGCTGCTGCTGCTGCTGGTGCTGCAGTTGCTGCTGCTGAAACATTCCAGAGTCTTGTAGCAAGGTGTGTTCCATCCGTAATAGGGTTCACCTTTCGGGCAAATTAACCATTTCCACTCTCTCTCTCTATATATATAGATATACCTATTACTACAGACGGATATCGATTGCACCACCACCGCCGCCGCCGCCATCACCACCACCACCATCACCACCACCACCATCACCACCACCACCACCACCACCACCACCATCATCACCGTCACCATCAACAACAACAGTAGAAGAAGCTGAGAGGGGCTAAGTAATGAATTTGCCCGTAGCAGGGAAGGAGATATAGACAGAGATACATACAGAGAAAATGATAAAGAGACACACAGACACACAGAAAGACAGTGGGACAGACAGAGAGACAGAGGAGACTGAGAGGGTTTTGTCACTTCGTCCGTATCTCTCGACCTTGTCACGAAACTTTCACGTTTAAAGAAAGTATAAATGCAATATTATTAGATATAAAATGCAACATATAATAATGGTATCCTATGTTATATATCTGTTATATTCATGCCATAGAATATAATATTATATGTAAGGATCCTGAGTGGCCGAGTGGGTTGGTGCCCGCTCACCGCGCCGGCGCCCCGGGTTCGCTTCCCGGTCGGGTCGGATTATCAGAGATTAATTTCTCGGATCTTTACTGCGGGTGACTCGGTCGCATTATAAACGTGGAGTACAATACAACACACAATACAACACATCACAATACAACTGGGGCGCGGTGGTGTAGGGGTATGTTCGGTGCCTTGCAGCTGGAGGGTTGCGGGTTCGGATCCACCTCAAAGTCGCTGCGTAGGGACCCTGAGCAAGTCCTTCACTCGCAATTGCTCATGCGCTTCGGCGTGAAACTCCGATTCAGCGTTCGCGCAGTAGTCGGGAGCGCCTCTGAATGGGAAATCTGGTTGGGGCGCTATAACAAGTGTTCAAATACAATACAATACAATACAATACAATATATGCTATATATATATAGCAATTCATTGAGAAGCTCATCGCTTGCAGGTAAACTATAAATGGCTCACATCAAGTTATAAGTAAGACATGTAATGTGCAGTATGGTTTGGTAAGAAAATATAAGGTATGGTAACAAAGAAAGACTTGTCAAAAAAACATCTGAGTGGACGCGAAATATAAAAATAAATGATAACCTGTATGCATAGGCAATTGCCCTACAAACTGCACCTTGCTGTGATATCCAACACCAACACATTTACCTTCAGCTTACATGCATATCCATCTGATCCTCTGACCTCTCGATTGAAAATCCAGCATGCTAACCACTACAGTATTGAGCACCCCTCCCTGCATGCCAAGGGTTCTTGATAGTGTAGTGATTAGCGTGCGAAGGCAGAAATTTGGTTCGAGATTTCTGCACCGCGTGCGCCCCCTAGCAAACTCAAATAATGAGTATACGCTGACCGTACACTGTTGGTGGGAAGATGATACGGCGAGGGAGAGGACAAGCCACCCGCCGTCATATGCTGAGGTTAAGACAATGAAGTCGCTAACACTTCATACCCATGGCTGCCTTAGGGCCAACTTAAGGTACTACTCTTCATCTATTGCTGGCTATGTTTTAGCTCGGCCGCAGTGCAATGTAGCCAATGCATTATATTGCAATCGCAGCCATTCACCGCGTAGGAGGAGGAAGGTAAGAAGAACGGACCAAAAGACGGAGGGAGGGATGGAGGGTGGGAAGGAAGGAGGGATGGAGGGTGGGAAAGAAGGAGGGATGGAGGGTGGGAAGGAAGGAGGGAGGAAAGACGTGCTTGCTTTCTGAAGAGAGTCCTCAATTAGTTCGACGTAGATTGGTTGTGAAACGAGACTTGGACTCAGAATGCAAAGAACCTGGAGAAGGACATCAGTCGCTAAATACGTTGGCTATCGCCAACTACTATGCATACCACCAACATAGCATACAATTTCAATATACAGTATATATATATGTATATATAAAAATATATACACTGTGTCCTGAAAAAAGGGATCCCTTATGGTAATACGAAAAAAACTAGTAAATGTTCATCGATTTTTAAAATTTCAAGAACATTTTAATCCTGACATAATTATCAACAAATTCGTAATTTATGAACGGCCCAGTTAAAAAAATTACGTCATAATGACGTCTTGAAATAGCTGATCGTTTGCTTCGTACTCGCTCGACATTTAGTCGGTCAGTCATGGTTTCGGTTGGTGTATCGGCTCCTGGTAGAACGGAAATCCATTTCATAGAACCAGGGGTGAAAATAAAATTTAATGGAGTTTATTACCGGGATTGTTTGCTGTTGGAAAAGTTGTTGCCTAAATATTCGGATTATTACACATTTCAACAAGATGGCGCTCCAGCTCACCGAGCTCGTGAAACTGTTGAACTGCTGACAAAGGAAACTCCGGATTTCATACCTCCTAATCTTTGACCGCCAAACAGCCCGGACTTAAATCCCGTTGATTACAAGATTTGGGGACTAATGCAAGAGAAGGTTTACAGGACAAAGATCAGAGACATTGAAGAACTCCGTGCACGTAATGTTAATGCCTGGGATGAATTTGATCAGCTGGTTATCGATGCTGCTATTGGCCAATGGCGCGCTCGTCTTGAAGCTTGTGTTGATGCCGAAGGCGGACACTTTGAGCACGCCTTGTAGTCTTCTTCTTTGCTTCTTCTCCGTCAGGCCAAGGCCAACGATGAGTCCTCAACTTGTCGTCTCCAGAATTCTCTATCCTTGATTTGTTCCTTTGCTTCTGCAATGTTCATCTTCATTCTCTCCAGATCCTCTCGTATACATATTATCCATCCTTGTAGTCTAATATTCTAATCTAATCTAATCTTCTTTTATTGCAACCAAATAAAAAAATAATAAAACATCGTTAAACACAAACGGGGTACTACTTTGGCAAGCAAATATAAAAATTAAATTAAACTAAAATTTATAATTGATAAATGACAGTTTAAAATAATATTGAAAATTTTAGATGATTTTTTGTGCCGTCCTTGACACTTGAATTTTGATGAAAATGACGTCATTATAACGTCATTATTAAATAACAAAAACTTTTATACTTTAACCAGTATTTAGTTAATTATATCAGGATTAAAATGGTCTTGGAATTTAGAAAATCGATGAAC
>JACEVL010000507.1:2185937-2360937 GCA_020284085.1 Aporrectodea caliginosa | reverse complement strand
TATATATATATATATTCGTGTTTATTATCAATTCAAACTGACACACCGCAATATGATTACAAGTACGGTAGCAGAATCTGCAAGGGAACCAGAGCTTGCATAAGTTGTCTGCAATAACGGAATGGCACAGCTTTGCGCATCCATGCACGTTTTGCCCGTATACTAATAGATGTTATTGACACATTTGTCGCACTATATGCATCCTAATTGAGGCAAATGAACTCTTCGGCATTCCATATTGGGTTAGGCGTGTGCAAGTAAAAAACGGAGACGAAAAGAGTGAGACATTCAGTGGTAGAAGGAGCCACAGTTGGGTGGTTTTCCATTGGACATGGTCGCAAAGTACGAGGTCAGTTTTGAAAGTTACTTTTTTTCGGCAATCATTTATTTCTGGGGGGAGGTGAACCCGTAACCCACCCACCCCCACCCCCTAATACGCCCATATATTACATTATGTTCCGATGAAACCTGAATAAGTAACATTTCTCAGTGATGCTAACATCTCGGCCTGGTCGATTTCAGCCCTCGACTTCTAGATTGACTGTCCAGCGCGCTAACCATTGCGCTCGCGCTAACCATTGGGCTATGGCTAGGGCTCTGGAGTGTTTTGTACTATAACGGTAACATTGTGGTCAGACTTCTGTATAAAATTGCGCTAAAATCGCCATCTCAGGAGAGCGGAGAGCCGATGGATAGTCTGTTGTCTCAGACGATTTACATGGGGTTGTTGGGGATCAACTACTCATTGCAGTCTTTCTCTCTGGTCATGTAGGCCTACATAATTATAAGGCGAAGACCTTCTTGACTGCATGACCTCTATTAAATAATCATAAATGCGTAGACCTACGTACAGTTTGGCAGTGTTTACTAAGAACCTTTCATAAAAAATATAATGGTATATTTTCTGTTGCACTACATCGATGATCATAGCTAGCGTAATATGATACGATATTATTCATTCATTCAATTTATTTAGCGCCTCTTCCAGAGACCTATTCAGAGGCGGTTATGTGATGTTGCGTAACACGTGATGTAATACAGGTTAAAAAATATAGTGGTATATTTTTCTGGTTCACTACTTCATAGCGTAATATGTTGTTCTAGGTGTCCCTAATTAGCGGGATCTTGATCCCTTTTGGGACTCCTCTTGCGGCCAATCCTGATATTTATGTTGAAATGTTATGTGATTTGATTTGATACGGCTTCAATACAAAGAGTTTTGACTTGATTTGATATGATGTTACGTGATGTTGCTTCATACGTGATGTAATACAGGGTTGCCAGTTTCCAGTGTTTAATCTAGACGTCTCTGGGGGGGTAAAGTTCCCCCAGGATCGAGTTTTCCCCTCCCAGAAAAATTAAAGAGATGAAATTTTAGCCCCAAGAAAAATTAAAGACATGTAATTTTGTAGAATATTGTCTTTGAAAACTCTCGATACTACCCCCTCGAAAATATTTGGTGGAAAATTGTTGTTACTACCCCCTCGAAAGAAAATCCTTGGAAAACTGTCGTTACTACCCCCCTCGAAAATTGCTCGAAAATGTTTTGAGCTTTTGTTGTTGGAAATACTCGTTACTACCCCCCCCGGTCGTCAACTTTTACAATAAGCTGGATACCCCCCAGAACCCTCAATTCCCCCCGACAGCAGCAAGGGGACTAGATTAAACACTGGCCAGTTTCACACTGGAGGAACTGCGCTGCGTATACCCATACAAACAGCGCATTTAAGTTACTTGCAATGGATCGACTGCGTTTATGGAGTCCGCATCTGTGCTTAAAGCACCGAGTAGAAACAGAATCGTTCTACAGTTAGACGACTGCATCTGTGCAGCCGACATGCAGCTGCTTTCGTTGGATATAATACTAGGAGAGGGAACACAGGCGGTGATTTCACTGCAGACGTCGGTATCATGCGCTCAGCACAGAGTGGAGAAATGTTGGAAATCGCTCACATAATACCACACGATTTGCGTGTTATCGTTGTTTATGTCAAAAGAAGAATATCGTGATGTCTGACGTGATACAGATATCAATAATATTGTTGTTTCTAGAGCGTTAAGCTTGTATTATTGCCTATCAAAGACCTTGACGGTAATTGTTTAACTTACTTTATAAGTTTTGAAGATCTGCGACATTGAATGCAAGCGAAGCATAGGGACAATATAGATATAAATCGTTTCCCTATTTTACATATATATATATATATATTATATATATACGTAAAAGAGGGAAAAGATTTTAAAGTGTTCGTTACTGCTAAGCACTTTGTCATATATTTGAGGCAAGGGACTCTTAAACAGGCGTGTTTAATCTAGCGTTAAATGACATTTTAGACCCTTTGGCTTCCAGGGTCGTTAAAGTCGGTTGATCAAAAATGCTATTAATTGCGAGTTTTGCGCTGACAAGATGAAGAGCTTTGCGCTGGACAAGGTCATTACACTGCAGCGTATTCACTGATGTTAAGAGCTGTGTCGTGTATATAATATTTCAATGCCCAAGGCAGCGCTTCGTCTATATGTCATAATTAGAGACGCCTTGACAAGGATATAACGAATCTTACCCTTTGGGGCATATATATACGGCCTTAAGGACATCCACACTGTAAATCCTCAGAACGCCGGACGCGTCCGGCAGCACATCTCACGCGTTCTATAAATGAACACGGGCGTTTAAAAATATGAACACGCGTGTTCAATACGACGCGTCGTGCGTTCATGTTACGGAAAAACAGACATGTAGCCTACGTCAAAGACGCTGTATTGCTGTAACTGTATAGGCCTATAGGTCTAAGGGGAAAATTGTCCATGATAAGCCTGCTTAGAAATGCAGAATTTATTATGTAGCCTAAATGATTAAAAAAATTATCGAAATCAAGTCAGAAGACTTCAAACAACGATAATGGCGCGATATAATATGCTAACAATCAAAATCGACATGTAGGCCTAACACTGAAGCCTATACGATAAAAACAATTATAAATGGCATGAATAACCTTTAAATTCGTTTAGCATTTGTACATGAAGTAAGTTGAATAAAAGTGTAGACTACGTTGGAGCTGCACTTTTGAACACCGGTGTTCAATTAAGGACTCGTTGGTATGCTATATTTGAACGCATGCGTTCAATTTTTGACCACGACATGATGAATATTAATCTCGTCTTCGTCCGCGAATTCGTGATCTTGTCGAATAGTTCACCAAGTTTGTGTTAAATATTCAGTCGGGCATCGCAGTAGAAATTTTTATGAAATAGAGATATTATAATAATCTTATGTTTCGCTTTGTTTACGATATATTTTTTCATTTTTCAAAGCCATACGTCCATCGAGGCTCAACCATATGGTTCATGAATATTAAAATTACGTCTACGTACGCGACCCACTTTCGTTTTTGGCGGAATGGCGGTTATGTTTCGAAAAAATCTGTTGGAAAGGTTCATTTTGTGCTTAAAATTGTTGTAAAACTACACAAGCGTGAGTATTATTTTTTCCACACGAAATGTGCAAACGTGACCTCATTATATACAGTAGCAAATTTGCAAAGTAGGCTACTTTAGACGCTATAGCCTATGCATAGTACTTGTAATATCGCAACTTCTGATTCCTCAGTATCAATTTATTATGGAAGGCAATTAACCCATTAGCACCTAACATGGATAATAACCCGTTTAGCACTTAACATGGATGGATAATAATTGCTTTCGGTGCGATTCTTGTATTTTTGGGAACAATTTTTTCTCAGATTTAAAGACTCCATGAGGCTTGCGCCAGATCATTTCAGCATGAAGCAAATTTCAGAGTGGCATGCGGGTACGCAGCACAGAAATATTACAATTTAAAAGTGCATGTACATCGTCATCACAAACAGGTCATAAATACTGCTGTCAAATTTGCTGATTAAGGGTCAGATCCAATAACTTCAAGGGACAAGGGCGAAGTAGTTGGTAGTGGTGTTTCACTGCCTGGATTTGATGTTGTTTAACATGCTTCCGATAGCATTTGGGAATTTATAAAGTTTATAATTAAATGTGATTTTTTCTTTACAGATTAAAAAACGTAAAGTTGATGTTAGAGTTCATTATTAAGTAGACAGTGTTAACTGCTAGAATAGATAATAGATTGGATCCCAAAAGTCTCTTTAAAACACATCAATTTCAAAACAGGCTTTCGAGTGGTCCATTAGAAGTTTGGGGATTATTACGATTATGATTATTTGTGTGGTCTCTTTTTGTATAGGGTGCTGGCCGAATGTTACTCGTGTACCAGTAGTTCACTTGTAGAGCACGAGACACATTTCAGCCAGGGAAGTGAGAAGGAAAGAGGCCAGCATTTTCCAGCTTTCTCTGTAATAGTTGTGTTGAAGGTCAGTGACCGTTGATTCAGAAAGTTTTCTGTGGTCTAATTTTTATTACAATTTCTCATTGCTATAAATTTACACAAAATGCAAGGAGCAATTCAATGTGCCATGGTGAAAACAAATAATTTATAATAATGGTTTGCAAATTAGGCCTACTGTTGAATGTAAGTTCTTTTTAAGGATATTATAACAGTTTCATTAGTTGAATGTTCAAGCCATTTTATAAACTAAAACTGATACATTTTCAGCTGCTCAAATATATTTCCATATTTGATATTTTCAACCTATGCAGTGTACCTAAGCTATAGGACAATGATGATTCGTACAATTGCTTCTCTCTGTGTCTTCGTGCCTGCCTTTCAATGTGCATAATGTTCAATCAAACGTCATCTATTACATTTTTACACATACTGTAGTACTAGTCATTCTGAATGTTGTGCACTTTGTTTCAGATCATTGCAGACAATGCATGCTGTGGCACAGTCTTTGGAGACAGCGGAGAGTGAGCCCTGCATATCGTTGCTCTGACAGTGAGCGACGACATACCCGCATTTTCATTGTGGGTGTCACTGGGTGACACAGCTGTGACTAAAGTGCCAAAGACCAATATTCTGAGTGCCACCCTGCTGCTGCTTGTCTCACACTATATTTTCGACCTAGAATACTCTAGGTTTTATGCTAATCTTTTGGGCGTTCTCCAAACTCTGACAATTATGTGAAGGACACCAGCAAGCAGTTCAAATTTTTCATTACAAAACTGTGCTGTTATTTAAAGTTTGCCGGAGTCATTACCCGAGATTAACTACGTCTTATCCTGTGACACTGACAAAATCTTACAGAACCATTATTTGCAGGATTTTCAGTTGCTAAAGTTGAATGTGAAATTTGAATGTTAACAATTATCATCAATGTCAATGGCATTGTAATTAATTTCAAGTTAATCATTATTTGCAGGATTTTCAGTTGCAGGATATTTGTAGTTCTATGTTCTGTTGGAATTGCATACATGTGTGCTTTTATATTTTTGATTAGCATTTGGATTTAAATTTAAATATCCATGAGACTTGGTTGTGGGTCATTCACATATATATTATATCCGGACAGAGGGAGGGAGGGTCATGCAAATGCGGACAAGGGAGGAAGTCTTATGGCTTAAGATGGGTCTGCATGTACATGTACAAGGCTTTTAGTTCAACCTGCTTTAAGCACTAACTTCATTTATAAGATGGGAGACATTGATTCAGTTTTTACAGCTTTGAGTGCTGTAATTGACGTATGGAAACTTGCTTTACTTTCAAGTTTCAAATAGCATGTATATATTCAGACAATTCAATTATGCATGTGCTTATAAATTAAGATATAGAACAAGAAGTTTTGTAAGGGTGTCTTCTGCATGTTAGTGCATTATAATTGTTACCTGGCTTTGGAGTGCAGACGTCTGCAAAGTGGGAGAGTAAGGCCAAAAGCGGACAAAGGGTGATGGAGGGTCCAAAGGAGGTATTTTTGGGGGCGTCCTTTATGGACGAACCCTTGCTGTGCAATTGCATTGAAGTATGATTATTTTATATCTCAATTCTGACTTTCATATAATAGATGTGCTAATATTTTGTCTGAATTTTTGAATATATTAGGCCTATACATGCAATTGCTTTCGTTATATTGTATTGTATATTATGTATATATACGTGTATTCTCTCAACTCTGAAGATGTGTGGTTATGGCAAGTGTTCATAGGTTGGGAACACTAGTGTTCATGAAGAGAACATTGTTGTGTTCCTTTCATGAGCACTAGCGTTTAGAGCAGGGTTTGAACGCCCGGACGCGTTCTATTAGTGTTACATTTACGCGTTAAAGCATTTGCACACGTCATGCGTTAACGAGTAGAACACCCATCAAGCGTTTAAAAATCGTAACACTAGTGTTCATAAATTTAATGCTAGCGTTAACATTAGAAACGCCGGACGCGTTCTATTAGTGACGCGCATAGGTGTTCAATAATCATAACACTAGTGTTCAAAAACTTAATGCCAGCGTTAACATTAGAAACGCCCGGACGCGTTCTATTAGTGTTACAATTTGGCGTTTAAAAATGTGTTCTAGTTGTGAACACTCGGCTTTAGAGTGCAATAAAGACCGATACTGGACACGTACAAACTAACATCGACATTTCGATGACTGTCTCGTCAAAATATCTCAAGGTTTAAAATCATGGACAAGGGTCTGTTTTGCTAACTACTTTACTAGTAACAGAGCTTCGTACTGTGATCGTAGTGACTGAATTGCAAAAACCGTAAGTAATAGAACGCGCTTACACAGTTTAATTGACTTTTTCAGACAGCCGCATTATCCGGCTACACGTTGATTGCTTGAAAATCCTTGACGCGCTCGTGATTAAGCTGGTGCCCGGTGCTTTTTTTAGCCTTAAAGTTGCGCTTTAGAAACTGGTTTACGATTAAGACGATGAATAATTACGCGCAGTCGCTCTTAAGACTGTCTGAGCGTCTTTTTTCCTAATGAAGACACATAAGGTATATGTCATCAAACGTAAGTAGATTCAGAGTAGGCTAACTGAAAAGATTCGGCGTTGAAAGAGCTAATAGTGTTTCTAGTGGCTTTTCGGATCTTCTCGTTTTCTGGCAATATTTGTTATCATCAGACACTAATGCCGTAAATGTATCACAGACACGAGATATTTGATACTAGAAAACGCTTATAGGCTGACCCACGTCAGACAGTCGGTGTGAACTTTGAAGTCGACACAGAAACCACTTCATTATTATCGTCATTATATATTTTGTAGGCAAGTGAAAGGCGCTATATATTTGGGGCCCGATAGCGCATTGGATAACACACTGGCATAGAGAGCGGGAGGTACCGAGATCGATATCCGTAGGCGGACATGCTTTGTAGTGTTCTTGTGAATCGTTTAATTGTCATAACATGTAAATGTACAGCGCAGTGCGTTTGTCAGGCGCTTCATTAAAGAAAAAATATCATTATTATTATATTGTCATAGGCCTATCATGTGTTCGTACGCGGTTCAGAGTAGCCTACGCTAGTTTCTGCTTTGATTAGACATCAAATACGGCACGTCCTAGCTCTTATAAGAACTCCGTAGTAGACATAAAACAGCAGGAATTAGACTGTTGATGTGTGGTCTGTTTCTGGAGCTTTAATCCCACACATGAACTGAGATTAAATGTAGCATCACAATTCAGGTGGAAGCGGCGTATAGTCTAGATACTGGAGTGTCTACCTCGATGCATGGTGAGACAGTGGTGCTAATGAAAGGCGGAATCACGGCTGTCCTCCCAAAAAAGCGATTTGGAGTCGCTTAAATGCCACGTAATAATTACATGGAAAAACTAATAAATCTGGATATAGCAGACGACATTTAAACGAAGGACGGAAGCTTTAGGCCCTATATATAGATCGGGAAACCAGGAATTTTGTCAGTAGAGCAGAAAGTGAAGTCGGACAAGCAACCTGCTTTCTAAAATTGTGTGCAATAATTGCTACATGCGGGATTTTACTGAACTGTTTTGTATTTCGATGCAAGTTCAGTGAAGTACCTGCATTTTTTGCTCATCAAGGTGAGGCTTATTAGTTAGTATTGTCGTTAAGAATGACTTTCTTGTAGATAGGTTGTAATATTTTTGTCGTGCATTGTTCTATAGCCTAATGTATTGTCATTATTATATTTTTGCATGTTTTCTTTCTTTTGTCATGAGCTGCTGTAGGCTCCATGTGTTGAAGATGTATTGAAATCTTCATAGTAAAATAAATTGAGGGAAGAATGGAGGGGAAGAAGACACGAGGAAGACCGAGAATGATGTTGCTGGACGGGATGATGGAGGAAGATTACAGCAAACTGAAGAAAAGAGCCAGAAAACGTGATGAATGGCGAAATTGGACGTACGAACCTGCCTAGCAAGGCAGAGAACCAAAAGAATAGTAAAATATTGCACCGAAAATTGTTTCTTTCGGCTGATTGTAGTTAAGAACTATCGCATCCACATTGTATAATATTTTGTTCTATCGTATAATTCATTCATTCATTCATTACTAGAATTTATATAGCGCCTCTTCAAGGGAACTACTCAGAGGCGCTCCCAACCCAAGCGCGGCCAAATAAGATCATTTTTAGTTGAGAGAGGAATGACTGAGAAGGGGTTCTAGGAAGGGAGCGGAGTGTCAGAGGGAGGCCATTCCAGGTCGAGGGGCCGATCACAGAGAAAGCACGGCTCTGCCTGGTGGAGGTACGAGCAAAAGGGACAGAAAGAAGACCCTGTTCAGCTGAACGGAGGGAGCGCGAGCCTCGAACACTAAGGGTGGGGCTACAAAGCTCAATAAGGTATGCAGGAGCGAGACCCAGCAGGCAGCGCCAAACTAAGGCAGCTACCCTATATTCGATACGCTGCCTAAGCGGGAGCCAGTGAAGGATGTCGCGCATATAGCTGGAGATGTGGTCGAATTTGGGTATGCGGCCAATAAGGCGGGCTGCAGAGCGTAAGACGCGAACCAGACAGCTCAGTCGGGTAGCTGGGAGGCCAACATAATTGTGTTATGCTGCCGCCTGTATTGTAGCCTATCGTTGAGTTTACCAATGCAGTTGGTTTTTATTGCATTTTGTCATATTTTGACGTGTTCTGGATGAATGTGACTGAACATTTATATAGCGCGTTTTCAGAATCTTGCAAACGCACTACTTTGTACAATAAAATACAATAAAACTGTATTTTATATTGCCCTCCTTCCAAAGTTCAGAAGTGCACACGACCATCGATGGCGCAGAGCACTGTTGTAAATGAAGGACTTGTTCAAGGTCCCTAGACTCCCTACACAGTAACTGCCTCGAGTAAGGTTCTAACCCGTGCTCTCCGCGTTACAGGCCGAGCGCTCTGACCAATAAGCCCCCGTGCCAAACTTTGCAATGAATCACACGGTGTTTCGCTCTATTGAACTGTATAATACTTGATTGTAGAGTATTTTGTTGTATCGTATTGTATAGTTCTGTGATCTGTATTGTACAGGAGATTGTTCCTCTGCAACTGCATAGTGTTGGTACTGTTCTGACCTGGACGAGCGGAATCGATGGAGTCTCCCATGGAGTACGTGGATGAGGATACGGAGGAACTGGAATTTGTGGACCCAACGGAGGGGTACGTAGTCACGGCCCTTCTGTCCTTCCTCAGCGTCACAGGCACGGCAGGCAACGCTCTCGTACTCTACGTATTTTCGAGACGGACAGACCGCCTCGTATCCACGCTCTTCATCCTCTCGCTGGCGGTGGTCGACTTTACCACCTGTTTCCTCGTCGTTCCCTTCACCATCTACATGGAGCACACGAGCTTCCACGTCGACGAGGACTTCGTCTGCAAGCTCTACCACTTCCTCATCACCTGCAACGTACCGTTCTCGGCCATGGTGATGGTTGCCATAGCAATCGACCGCTACTTCTGCATCTGCCATCCGTGGCTTAACGCCATCACCAGCCGAGCGGCCAAGCGCATCATCGTCGGTCTCGGTCTACTGGCTGTCTGCATCGGGATCTGCGTCGCCTGTATGCACGGCATCTACCACCCGTGGTACCTCTGCCAGGACCCCATCTACAACGAAACAATGACTGCCTCACCGTCTACCCTTCCGCCTTGCAACACCTCCAACCCCAACCCAGAGCCGCAACCCCAGGCACCCGATCCATGCTCTTTCCTGACGGTCGGCTGCACCACGGCGGAGGAGGCCCACCGTGAATCGTCCTTGACCCCTTCCACGGTGGCTACCACCTCCCCATCGGAGAACCTCGTCCTGCGTAACGTGAAGATGTCGACGTGCGCCCCGAACAACATCCTTCTGAGCGAACACTTCCAGTTCTTCTACCACAAGATCCACAACTCCATCTACGCCGTCTGCTTCTTCGCCGTCGTTTTCCTCTACGTAGCCATCTACCGATCGGTCATCAAGCGACGCCGGAAGCGACAGCGCGAAAGCCGACGAACCATCCCAACAGACACCTACGTCGTCCTTACGAGATCCGTCGTCGCCGGGGACACCCAGCCGTCGATCGCCGAGCCCAAGGTCCGACTGTCCCTCCGCCCGATAGAGAACAATCCATCGGACGTGGGGGACTCGCCCCGCCGCCGGTTCTCTCCCCGGTCCCGCCTGCCTTCCTACGACGGTAACCTTGTGGCGAACATGCGGACAGCCGCCATGTTGTTTGTCGTGACGGTGGTGTTCGTGATGACGTTCCTGCCGGCCTGGCTCATGATCATGGGTTGGGTGACGTTCAGGCGGACCGTCTTCTACCTGTACTTCGCCAACAACGCCGCCAATCCAGTCATCTATTCGTTCATGAATAGAAACTTCAGGGAGAGTCTGAAGCGACTGATGTGGCGGAAGAGACCCTCCGATCGACCCATGGCCGAACGCAATGGGCTCAAAAGGTCCAAAGCAACTCCCAAAGTTTGAAAGCATAAACGCTTTCATTGTGTGACAGACTTCATGAATCGCGTAATAGTGACCAATGGTCAGAAAATAACATTGACGACTGCTATGATTTGCAAACAAACTACCATTGTTTTGAACATTAAATGTATTGTTATAACAAGATCAATGGAAGTAAAGGACACCGACACAATGTAATATCCACAGACGATTTCCAATCTCATTCTTGATCTCACTCACCTCAGCCTACTGGATCTACCTGTCTCATAAGGTGATTCCGTGAAGGTGGTTCCTCCAGATTCTCTTTTGGTCGACCGAAACAGTTCATAATGCAGCTCTATAATAATTATGCATAACATATCTACACATCAGTTATAATTCCACGAGGATTCCACGCATTATTAAACTTTAACATAACATAACATTACATTACATAACGTACCTTAGTATTACGCAGCGTACCGTAGCATTACAAAACGTAACATACCGTAACATAACATAATATAACGTGCCATAAGATAATGTAACGTACCATAACATAACATAACATAGCATAACATAACATAACATTAAGTACCATAACATAATATAACACAATGTAGCATAGCGTAACGTATTGTAACGTACTGTAAAATAACATAACTTACCATAACAAAACGCAAAAACGTGACTTAACAAAGGTTTAAACTTTAAAGTATAGATCAAGAATACACAACACAATATACAATGGAGCTGTATTTGATAGGCCTGATACCCTCCTTCCAGAGTTCAGAAGTGCACATCGATGGCGCTGAACAATTGTGAGTGAAGGACTTGCTCGAGGGCCTCACACAATGCCCGCCCGAGTAGATACTCGAACCCGTACTCTCCACGCTACAAGGCAAACGCTTTAACCAATCGGTTACCGCGCAGAAGAAGACAAAATGGGTCTAGAACATTCCCCCTGGACATTTCCCCCCGGACGTTTCCCCCGAAGTTGGACTGATGAAAATAATTCTTTACTTTAATAGAAGTTGGATTCATGAAAGAAATTCTTTGCTTAAACAGAAGTTGAATTGATGAAAGAAGGTCTTTGCATCAATAGGAGTTGGATTAGTGAAAGTTATCATGGACAATGGTATAGTTATCTACTTACTCTTCAGAGGAAATGTCCTGGGGAATGTCCGGGGAAATGTCCGAAAACCGACAAAAATAATAGGTCAAAATTAAAATCGTTTCGTTGCTGCCTTTCTGAGGCCGTGAGGGGAGAGGGGAGGGCGTGAAACACAGAGACAGAAGGGATAAACACAGGTGCTAGGACAGAGACACAGAGAGAGAGAGAGAGAGAGAGAGAGAGAGAGAGAGAGAGAGAGACAGACAGACAGACAGACAGACAGACAGACACACATAGACAAAGAACACGAATACTGATACGTTAACCTACAAATAACCAGGGAATCAAAATGAGTCGGATGTCGGCAATTTACATTCCTAGGAAAACAGCAAAATATGATCAGATGTCACTTTTTCTAATTTTCAGAGTTTAATAAAAAATGGGTGAATTTTTTTACATTTCTGATTTCTCACATTTGATGAAATTCATTGTTTTAATGTGTATTTTCAGAATTTTTTACAGAGAATACTTTTTTTATCATATATTAAAATAAATTAAAAATTAAACAAAAACACATAATCATTCGTAACTTTGTCAAAACATAATAATGTGGAACCAAACTTTTCGTGTCATTTTAAAGCAAAAAATGTGGTCTTTAAGAATATGTAGGCTAAAATAGGCTACTCATATTCTAAAATTTCCGACGTGCGACTCATTTTGATCTTTTGGGCCCCGAATGTCTTCCCTTCCCTGTTATTATTGGATGTTTTCTGTTTTTCTGACCGTGTTTCTGCCACAAATTTAGTCAAGATACGCAGATAGTTAATTAGTTTCTCGTCCGCATTCGTCTTCATCCCAGTCTGATGGCTTGTCCGTTTGACTGTTTCCCTCTTTGTCCGTCTCTTTGTCCGTCTGCCTGGCTCTCAAACAACGAAGCGCATTCGTATTCAGTGAGTCTCACTGCACTAATTTCCTAGGGTTTTCTATAATAATTATCGTTGAACGAAATATTATGTATAGGCTAATTATGTAGGTCTTATAGACAATTATATACTATTATATATGTAATATACTATTATTATGTCTTATAGACAAAGACATCACAAATAATAGACCTATAATTTAAAGAATAGTAATTAATATCATGTACAGAAATACAACCTGCGGCTGAATCTATTGTGCAGCTGCTGTTTTCTTAGGCTTCATCGAACGTTGCCCTGCATATCTCTCCGTCTCTCTGTCTCTTTCGCTGTCTGTCTCTGTATCTCTCTCTTTCTGTCCTTCTGTCTCTTCTCTGTCTCTCTCTCTTTCTGTCCTTCTGTCTCTGTCTCCGTCTCTCTGTCTCTTTCTCTTTCTCTCTGTCTGTCTGTCTTTCTCTCTCTTTCTGTCCTTCTGTCTCTGTCTCCGTCTCTCTGTATCTGTCTCTATATCTCTGTATCTGTATCTGTCTCTATCTCTCTGTCTGTCTGCCTGTCGTCTGTCTGTCTCTCTCTCTCTCTGTCTCTCTCTTTCTCTCTCTATCTGTCTCTGTCTCTTTCTGTCTCTGTCTCTTTCTATCTCTCTCTCTTTCTGTCTCTCTGTCTTTCTCTGTCTGTCTCTGTATCTGTCTCGCTGCCTCTATATGTCTGTGTCTGTGTGTCTCTCACCCCTATCCTCTTCGCTCTGTTCCTGTTCATCGGGGCCTCGAACGATGACAATCCATTTCTGTGTATTTGTCTGGCTACTGAAGCCGATTAGGAACGCGGAAATGTTGACACGCGTCGTCGACGGATCTCATTTGATCTTACCATATACCTCACATCATCTCAACTCAACTCATCCATATTAGATTAGATAACCATCGATTAGGTAGGTCTAAGGTAAACCCAAGGCTTCTACCTAACACTGCAGAACCAGACATCGAAACTGCATTTCAAGTGTTG
The DNA here is from genome assembly GCA_020284085.1 of Aporrectodea caliginosa. Classification (NCBI taxonomy): domain Eukaryota; kingdom Metazoa; phylum Annelida; class Clitellata; order Crassiclitellata; family Lumbricidae; genus Aporrectodea; species Aporrectodea caliginosa. Next base: position 2,347,123 of record JACEVL010000507.1, on the reverse strand, counting down.
CACCAACCTTTCAACCTTTCGAAACCAGCATCGCATCATCCTCTGGCAGCCTCTGCCGTGCTATTAATCTCTGTTAACTTCCCCGTCTTTACCTTTCATCTCCTTGCACAGTTTAGCCATAGCGCCTCTGAACACTAGTGACGCTTTACAGGGCCGGATTAAGACTTTCGGGGGCCCTAAGCCAAGGGCCGGGTTAAGACATCCGGGGGCCCTAACCGGAAAGCCATGCAAAATTTTTTTCCAGAATTGGAGATAAACCATTGTTTATTACTTTGACAAAATTTATTTCTAATGACCTTTTTTTGCTTTTCCATCTTTTTTTTTCAGAAGAAAATTGTCAAACAGGATTTTTATATTTCCTGACAGTTGGGGGCCCTCAAAACGTTTGTACCATCTGATTTTTATATTTCCTGACAGTTGGGGGCCCTCAAAACGTTGTGGGCCCTAAGCCATGGCTTATTTCCCTTATAGGTTAATCCGGATCTGGCGCTTTATAAGTGTTCGATTAAAATTACGATAATATTGTATATATCTACATGACCTACTGCCCCCAATTAAAACTGTAATATAATATTGTGTGCTACGTCCACGTAAACATGACAGAATTCTTTCTGTTGCAGACGTCGCAAAAAACATTTATTATTAGCAGAGGCGATAATCTGTGCATAAATTTGGTGGCAGATTTTGGGGGACGGATTTTTGCATTAGGGGGACAGATAGGCCCCAGTCAAAACTTTGGGGGACAGTCCCTCTCTGTCCCCGCCCCGTGATTTACGCCACTGATTATTAGGATGATTTCACTCATGATTTATATATAATACTTCATAATGTACACCAAAATGCGGTTAGCAATTGGTTCAATAAAGGATATAGGGGCCTACTTACTTACTTACTTACTAATAGAGGCACGCTTCGCGTCTTCTCATCCTCGCATCTTTCTACTGTAACATTGTAGCTATTTCAATCATTAGTATTATTCTCCCTTCTCTCAGACCGCACTGCAACGCCCATGTTCGCTTCAGCGTCCACGCTCTTATAATACCTGCACTTGTTTTGCAGCGCATGACTCGCTAATGGCCACCGAAGCCCCGCTTTCTTTTCATCTGGCGCCACCTATCTGTCGTTTGCTGCAGGTTTCGCACGCTTCCAAGCGCGTTATAATCAGTCGGAGCTCTTTGTATACGAACTGAATGCGATCATGCTAACGCCCCGGCTGATGCTGGGTCGGTTCTTAGTGCATTGTATGTAGGCTATGTATGTATGTATGTATGTATGTATGTATGTATGTATGTATGTATTTATGTATGTATGTATGTATGTATGTATGTATGTATGTATGTATGTATGTATGTATGTATGTATGTATGTATGTATGTATGTATGTATGTATGTATGTATGTATGTATGTATGCATTTTATTATTATTTACGGATTTCTAAAGCACCTCTCACAGTACGACCTTATCAGAGGCGCTGCCAGTGCGAAAAGACTCGAGAGACACGGATATGGTCTCCATGTGAATGGTCTCCATGTGAATGGTCTCCATGGCTATGGTCTCCATGTGAATGGTCTCCATGGCTATGGTCTCCATGTGAATGGTCTCCATGGCTATGGTCTCCATGTGAATGGTCTCCATGGCTATGGTCTCCATGTGAATGGTCTCCATGGCTATGGTCTCCATGGCTATTCACCGCGGAAAAGTCTTAAGAGTACGGGTAGAGACAGAAGTTCCACCAGTTAAGATCATAGAGCGAGCCATAGAGGAAGATTGTTCTAGAGCAAAGGGCTAGTAGACGCATAAGCGTGGTATTGGACAGTAGCAGTCCGAGTCCGAGGCACCAAGAAGTGATGTCGGTCTAACGAACGGAGAGGGCGACCAGAGGCAACTGAGAAAGGACAAGTTGATGGGCAGGAGGACCATGGACGAAGGCCCGGATTTCACAGCATACATGATACAGGTGTGCCACTGAAGAGTGTTTAGAAAAAAGGAGAGGTTATCAGCAGTGAACATGATATAGAGAAGTGGACCCAACACGTAGCCTGGAGGAACCCCAAATTTAACAGGTACCCACTGGGTGCGGGCATCACTTAGAATGACCATTTTGTGAGCGATCCGTGAGATATGATCGAAGCCAGTGAAGAGGAGGCCTACAAGATCAAAGGAGATTTCAAGACGACGTAAAAGAATGTCATGATCTACCATGTCAGATGCTGAAGACGCATCAAAGAGGGCCAAAAGGGTATCGTGAGATTTATCCATGTCAGAGTAATTACTGTCCGAAGAAGAGATAAGAGAGCAGTTTCAGTAGAATGATGGGCTGTAAAACCAGATTGTCTGAACGGAAGAAGACTCGACTGTTCAAGATAAGGAAGAGGCTGCAAAGAGACAAGCCGCTATAAAGTCTTAGAGTGGAAAGAAAGATTAGATATAGGGCGTTAATTTTGACTTACGCTAGGATCCAAATTAGACTTCTTAAGAGTAGAGAAAACAATGGCACGCTTCTGTATGTATGAACGTGTGTATATATGTATGCATACATGTATTTAGGGTGGGTGGTGTTTAGAAATGACGGCGAGGGAGGTATAAGGGGAAGAGGAGGAATCGAAATAGGATTCGTGAAAGAGCAGTAGGCCTATGTTCAGTTTTGAGTGAAAGACCCGTGGAGAGATAGCAATCGGTGAGGTTCTGGTGAGTCCATAGCATGGATCAGAGACGAGAAGCAACTGCCAGTAAGACTTGTTCAAACTGGGTTCCTACACAGTGACCATGTCAGTGAAGACTCAACCCCTTGCTCTCTAAGCTAGAGGCAGAGCGCTCTAGGCCCCTTACCATTCGGTTGTGATGCCCCATGATTCACTATACCTTCTATTTGAAGAGTGTTTTGCACTACAGGCGCATGTATACATGTATATAGCCTAATATAGGGTCAGGCTTTATATCTGTAAACTAATCAGCTTTCGGCCTATCACTGCTATTGATAGCAATTAAGAATGAGATACATTATCATTGTGGGAGAAGGCAAAGGGTTAAAACTGAAGGGGCACGATTCCCGTTTTATTGGATCCCCTATTAACACTATTAACACTATTAACATCAAATACAATACAATACAATACAATTAACACCCACGCAGAGGAGATGGGTGTAAACACAGCGATAGAATGCACACACACGCGCGCATGCACACACACTCACACTCAATATGCATTCACACGGACTCTGAACAGGTTCTACTGCACAAATTTATATCTACCTATATAAATTTGTGCAGTAGACCTATACCTACTTAAATTATCGTGCTATTGCATTAGTAGTCTAAACTGTAGTAACAAACACAGATGCAGTTACATGATAGGCCTGCCGCCTACCAACCAATGGGGGACTCTGTGAGCAGTTCCTTTAAGCGGCGATAGGCGTCGCCAGTATGTGATGTGGTCTAAGCAGTACCTCCGTAAAGTCACTTTAGCGTAAATAAACCATAGACATCATATATTAAATGTAAGATGTCTATGAAATAAACCTACCGCACAACAGAGCACACAATGTTACCTAGAGTAGCCAAACGCCATGCCATCCTGGCGCCACCTATAGCAGCCATTTTTACAGAGTCCCCCATTGGTAAGATAATACTTAACTCTCAGCACAGAGAAAAAAGTTCTTAAACTCTGTCCGTTGCGCGCAATACACCGACATCTATCGAATGGTAGGTCAATTATAAGATCGAAAATAGGAAAGTAGGGCCTATAATTTTTTTTCATTGTTCTGTACAAATTTCTGTAAACGCCAATGATAGTTTGACCTTTCGTTTGGCGATTCAAATGCCTTAATGCCGTAAAACTCTTTCATAGGACCTGCGATGCGAGCTCGCAACGTAGCTGGGAAGCTGCAGCCATCAGCGCCCATGTTACAACGATTCGCAGAAAGACTGTCTTGTACACACGTTACGCAGACCATGGAGTTTAGCAATTATTTATTATTGACACGACGAGTTAAGGTTTAAACCAATGATATATGCAGTAATGCAGATAAGCACTTGTATATTAAATTTATATCATTCTAATTGGTTTTAGCAGTGTTATTATACCCAAGCACTAGCCCAAATCCAAACTCTCGTAACTAGCATAATAGCGACCAATATTGAGTCGAAAATTAAAGGATTTACCATAAGCGTGTTGCATTACTGCTCGGAACATTGGTCGGGATGGGATGTTTACTTAGTGCTTCGTGTCGACGCGGTAAAAAGGTAGGCTAAAGGGTTTAAAAGGACAGTGAGCCTGTTGTTACCTTGTAGTCGTCAACGGCCTTTGATGTCATAAAGACGACGTTAAACTGTGGGCAAACAAAAAAGTTACCTTGTTACTCTTTTATGCAGAAGTAGGCCTAGTTCATATTCGTGGTCATTCCTCTCCAAGTCCAATTTATTGCCAACGCCATTTTAGTATTGGCAAATCTGATATTCTTTGCTTTCTCCGTTTTCTAATAAGTCTCCAGTTAAATCGAACTACTTAATCTAAGGGTAATTTAACAAACATCGAACGTTCTGCTGCTCGCTAGCGCGGCTGACTCTTGTTCCATGTTGACACGGAGTTAGGCCCGAGCCATCTTCGGAGCAGAAGTGGAACGCGCCCACAGTGTTTACGTTGATGAAGGACTCGGTGGATATAATTGCGGTTACCTGGTTATTGTTATTTTAGAAAAGAAAAGTGTTTAAATTATGTGCTTTTTACCAGTTTTTGCATTCTATTCGCAGTTAAAGATATAGTATAGATTCTAGGTGCAACATAGTACTGTTTGCTGTGCATTTGTCTGCATAGTTTCAAGTTAGTGTGAGTGTCTGCGTTTGACGAAGTTTTTGCGACACACTTTCACTTTTGCAATTTCTTATTTTTCCCATTCATTGGTTTCCCGAAAATTTCGTTTTTGTTAAACGGGGTTCAAGTTTCGACTTGATCTGTTATGCTTATCAGACGCAATAGAGGAAGCTTCGTCGTTAAAGGCTACAGCAAGTAAGATAAGATGCGCTTTTAAGTAGCCAAGATGTCTGTAAGGTTAGATAAAAATCTGGGTCATTTTCGATGGTAACCATTGCTACCGTTGCTAATGGTTTGGCTTTACCTTACTACGTATTATAAGGGTCGGTCCTTCTGTAAACGGGTTCGGTGTTGCTGTTTGTGTCTTTTGCTGTTACCCTGTCATGATGCCGACATGGAGCCCTAATCGGTATTCCCATATGGGACCCCTATGAACTAATATAGGTCTAATCAAATATTCATATGTGATTTCCTGTATGACATGTTTAAAACAACTGGAATTGTATGCGCTTGTAAGTCAACTTATAGTATCGAGGGCTGAACGATTTATACAGTATCTTTGGGCATGCTGCGCGGACGTCGGACGGTACCAGGTTTTTTAATGATGACCCTAACCGACCCTTACGACGCCTAAACTGACCCTAACAACACTCACGATGCAGCAAACTTACGCACTATATCCTTCAACCCCGATTCTATAAGCTTGCCGTCAGCTGTTTAACTGTGAAGGCATCATCTATTGCGTCCCTTTGCTTTGCTTCTACTATCTGTTAAAGACTTCTGTTTAAGTTTTGTGCCCAGCATGAAGCGTTTTGGAAGTATGATGTTATTGTTGTATGAGAGTACTGTAGAGTGAGAAAGTTTGTTTTTTTCCTTATTAATTTGTTGCCTGCAAAGAAAGATTTATGCTTAACTGAGTATATGAGTTAAAATTGATTATTTTAATTTTTATTGCAAGTATTTATGTCCTTAGTTACTTATACTACTCAAAGCATTTGATACACTTTTATTTGATATTGTCACTTTCTTTTACTCTAGCATACTGATATTATTGATTTTGAGTATCAGTGTGATGTTTGAAATGTGTGCACTTATTCATTCATTCATTCATTCATTCCGGATATTTATATAGCGCCTCTTCAAGAAACCTACTCAGAGGCGCTCCCAGCCCAGCCACGGCCAAACAGAAAGGACTTTAGTAGTTGGTAGAAAGCAGGCAATCATTCCAATACCTGATTTAATTTATTAATAAGACATACATTTGCAGACTTATTATCCAATATATTTGTCTATGACCATTAGCGTCGTCCAACAATTTCTGCGTTAATTTATGCAGATGTGCATGTATGTAGATTGTAGGCATTTTCAGAAATGGACAAATCTGCTGGAATTGAGATTGAGCACATACCGACCGGGACAACTCGAGAAGATTTGGTAACGCTTTTTGAAAAAGAACTAAAGGATGAAAATGAAATAAAATACATTCTGTTTCCATTACCAGAAAACAGAAGTAGCGCATTTGTTTGCTTCAAGCAGAGCCCAGGTTGGTTTCAACAGTTTCCTTAGTTATGATTAATTAGTGCCCACCAAAATCTCCATACAAGACATCTCATTATAACAGTGAAGATGAACTTAAGACCAGAACAGATTTGTAAAATACAGCAACACTCAAGAGAGGAATACACTGTTTGAACATTTGCCTCTTTCCATAAATGCTTGAAGACCATTTTGTTTGATCATGGTTTTATTGTGTTAGGTGTGGAGCGCCTCTGATGAGTCTCTCTTCAACTGGCTCTATATAAATTTGCAATTTGACTGATATAATGTTGTATTGTACAATCTGTCGACCCTAGGTCGAGTTTTACTGCTGCTCCAATACTTATGTTCGAAAGTTTTAACTTTAACTAATGTCATAACTATATTTAGTTATTGTCATCTTGCTTGCAGTCTTAATTAAATTTAATGTTTAATTAAGTTTTGTTGCCCTCTGGAATGTGCCATCCCTCAGCCCTGGCCTTGTTTGTTTCTATAGTAAATCCGCCATTCCATTGAGGATGAATGGGGTGTGTAGTGGCTGAGGATTTGTATTCCAAGTTTAGTTCAGCTTTATAGAATGTCCTTGTGAAAGGTGAGGCTCCCAAGACCTGTTTTGTAAAGAGGTTTCACTGTATTGTGAACCTGTGACTGTGATGTATCAGTCTGTGATGTATATCAGTCTGTCTATAAGCTTAGCCTTGCTTTCAAGCCCGAACCAAATACGACACTCTTACCTGAATGAGTTTGTTTTGAACAAGCTGCTTCTCTTGAACTAAGTATTCTTGTCCACTTGAGTCACGTCAACTTATTTATGATGGCCTAACCTAAGGTGAACAAATTGTACAGCAGATAAGGAGAGAAGTGTTCTATGTTCATTTTAACTTGGTTGTTGTAATAATCAATATCATTTGGATGCATTTATAATGATGCTTTACAAAAGTGTTTTCTAGTAATTTGATTAGATTTTTCAGTGTATTTTTGCCTGCTTTGTTTTGCATGTTTAAAGTATGGAACTAGGTATTTCTATAATCTGCAGTTTTAAATTTGTTATTACTTTCTGATGTTAGTTGTTGACCCAGTCTCCTCTTAACGGGGAATTTAACTTATTAAGTTTTATTTAATTTTAATTGTGTTGTTATTTTGCTTTTATTCCAATCTTTTTTAAATTTAAACATTTTAAGTATTATGTTCATGTAGTTGGTATTTGATGTTTCTCTTTGACCTGCATTTGCCTTGCTAGGGTTTTTTATTGTATAGTGTTTTGGTAGTTTTCATTTAATCAGTTTGGTTATTTTTTTAAATATTTATGCACTTTTTCAGTGAAGAGTATTAAGAACGGAATAAAACCACAAAATTCTATAAATTTAGAGTATTCTGTGTATTTCATTTTGCTCTTGATATTCTTCTTTTGTTTGTCATTGAACTCCTTCTTCTTATCTTGCTTGTTGATTCTAGATAAGGCATTTATTGAAAGATTAATGGCACATAATCCACTCTGGAGTATAGCAGTTGACTCTCGAATGCAGGTTCGTTGCACAGTTTCTGTTTCTCTTCTTAACTTTCATCTGTTTGAAGATGGTTACTTGATTTGAGTACTTGTGTTATCCTGTGTATGTGTTGTCATTAAATAATATAACCTTTTGCCTTGGTTACATGATTTCTCAGCATAGAGTTTAGTTTTCTCTAATAACTGGTTGATTATAATATATGTGGGGCACAGTGGTCAGTTGTTTAGAGCGCATAGCCTGTAACGCAGAGAATAAGGGTTCAAGCCTTGCCCAAGGAGGTTACTGTATAGTCTTTCACTAACAATTGCTCTTTGCCATCGATGTTCTGTCATATGGTTGTGTGCACTTCTGAACTTTTGAGGGAGGGCAATATAAAAAATAGAGTTGTATTGTATTGTATTGTATGTTAGTTACCTTACAGTGCATTGCAGTTGGATTGCAATATGGTAAATGTTGCTGGAAATGAAATAATGGGATAGCTGGAATACTTGAGGGCCAGCTTCTGTTACATTAAACATCGCTATTTTTAGTTATTAAGAATACAGATTAAATAAATTTAAAATAGGCAATGCTGCCAACAGAAAACTTGTTGCCTTTGGTTCAACCACTGATGCGCATGTTTTACTATGGTTCACATTAATGTGCATTCTAGATTTTAATGACCGACTAAGTACTGGTATCTATTTATGTAACTGGGTATTTATTAAGTGACTTTTAAAGAATGCCAAAAGGTGCTAAACATGTCCGCGTAAGAGTTCTATAAAGGTGTGATTTAATATGGATTTAAAAGTACTACCAGGTATCTAAATATTAATCTGCAGTCTTGTGCATATTTATGTAGAATTTTTATATTATGACTATTAGGAACTGCAGGTTGATTACAGGCCAGCATTGATACAATTGGTTTTCAGACGTACTGTTGCTGCACTGCCGAAGTGGATGCATTGATTGTTGCCACGATCCCAGACATCCCAGCATGCATTGCAATGCTGGAGAAGGATTATGGGATTGAAGCCAGCTACGACGATGATTCGGGAAAGTTTCTGCTGAAGGGAATGATGCATCAGTTGCAATGCGCACAGGTCAGACTTGACGACATTTTCAGAGAGCAGTTGGCACTGCAGAAAATGCAGCTTCTTCAGATCGACAAGTCGAAAGAGACGAGCGTGAAAGGACTGTGGTTAGATGATGACAAGAGACGAGATGTGGGATCCAGCGCCAGGAGTACGACAGCTGGGAGGGACTATCGGATGGAGCCTTCGAAGGACTTTCTAAATGAAAAGCGTAGTTTCCTTTTGGAGGATCAGTTTGAGGAGAGACAGAGCAGGGACTTGGATCGGTTTACGAAGGAATCTGATTATCGATCGCTTCCAGCTGTATCGTCGCTGTATGGTGATCAAGATTTGGATCGAATGAGGACCAGCGTGTATGATCATGAACCCAGATCATACACTTCTTATGACAGGAGTCGGTTCTTGTCTACTTTTGATCACGATCGAAGTAATAGAGCAGATGGACCTGTCTCTTTACCACAGTTTGCTGATACCAGCAAAAGACGTACGGAGGATTTGCACAGAATTGGAGACTATCATTTCAGTGTGCAGTCTGACAAATCGAGTAGAATTGGACAGCCTAGTCGACCGGAATACATGCAAAACAGTGATTGGCGTCATTCTGATGATCGTACACCCACATATGCAAGCGTGTTGAACAAGAAAGTGGATACATTCACATCCAGTGAACCTTTGAATGCCCATTGGTCTAGAGATAGAGTTTACGCTGCGGGTCAATCTGGTATTCACAGAGAATATCAGTCGGCATATCCTTCCAAAAGTAGAGTGGCACCCTTGTCTGATTTGGTGCCATCTCGAGAATCTGTACTGCATGCAGACTCGACTTCGGCTGGAAGAAGGGCCAGGTCACTGAGCTCCGAGCAACCTTATAACAGGGAAGAAGTAGACGATAATGGGGTATCCAGGAATGCACCGGCATTCTGGAAAGAAAAATTGGACTTCGAGTCAGAAAGACTTTATTCTCTTCCATCTCATTTTCCCGAAGTCACTTCTCGAGGTGACCACCCAAAGTCCAAGACTCCAGACCACAGCACCTTCTCTCGATACGAAGTGTCCGATACTGCAAACAGACAACAGTACTTAACCGAACGAAGGTCAGACAAGGTCAGAGATGAAAGAGAAGACGTGGATGAACCTGTTGCTACAAGTACTGAAGATCAGGAAAGTTCTCTTTTCTTGGAAACATATGTTGTTATGTATATAATGGCCATTGCAAAATTCTCTGTACAAAGTATCAAACACCAATATAAAGTTGAGATTAAGGTGAGCACAGAACCAGGCGCTGATTTCTCCATGGTCGTTTTTACCGGGCGCTATGGTCAGCACCCTGACCAAGTCGAGAAGGCTTCTAAGAAATTTGCTGAGCTGTACGAGGAGACTTTTAATGAGATTATTCAGCGAGAGGTTAGTGTGAATGCAGACTTACCCGAGGTTGCCGATGTCATAGAGCGCGTACAGAAAATGTATCGTGTTATTGCGGTTACAGATGTTGCTGGAACTGTGACTTTGGTGGGTGAGTTTAGGGATGTGATGAAGGCCGTGGACATGCTGAATCGTGTGCAGTCAGAAATAGAAGCGGGGGATCATGAACGTGGATCTGGAGAATTTGGTTTAAGGTTGAGTACGAGGCAGTCCGGTGCGGGCAAGGATACTGAACTTGATGAGACGTTGCCAGGGAGACATGATTTGGAAAAGACATCCTTGTACTCTGAGGCAGAAACCTCAAGACTTGCAAAGCGATCGGAAAAATCACCAGACAGGAGTGCAGAGTTGAAGTCATCTATGGAGAGATCTTTGGGGAAGATGAAAGACAATTTTGATGAGTTTGGTGATGTAGATTCACTTGTGAAGGAACCTCGATCTTCTGCCTTTGTGTCAATGTATGACACGAATCGATATACGATGACATTTAAAGACGATTTCCAAGTTTTTATTTATACAGGAGATATAACAAAGCTCAGGGTAGATGCCATCGTGAATGCGGCAAATTCTTTTCTGAAGAATTATTCAGGCGTTGCTGGGGCTATAGAAGATGCCGGAGGACCACAGTTCAAGAAGGACTGTGAGGACTATTACCTTACACATGGACCGCTGAAGGTAAACATTGCATAGTTTTATGTCAGTGTCATCTTCATCACAATCATTGTCATCCATACAATACAATACAATACAACTGTAATTTGATAATGCCCTCCTTACAAAGTTCAGAAGTGCACATTGAAGCTGGGCAACTATAATAATAAGAGCCATAAATAGACTGAAAGAGGTAAGTTTTAAGTTTAGAGCGAAAGACAGTCTCGCTAAGAGAGTTGCGAACATGAGGAGGTAGAGAGTTCCAGATGGAGGGACCGGCAACTGTGAATGAGCGACAGCCAAAAACAAGACGCATACCGGGAACAACATACTTTCCAGCAGATGCTGATCGAAGAGAGGAGCGACCTTTAACAGAGTTGCAAGGTGTGACCATGGAAGACAAGTAGGAAGGGAGATGATCTGTGCATGCTCTGTACATGAGGAGTGCCAGCTTGAAGCGGATACGCTCACAGACAGGAAGCCAGTGTAAAGAACAAAGAGCAGGTGAGCAATGATTATTGTCTCTGATATGGTCTGTCATTATTTAGTGATGAACTACAGTTAAACCAGATTTTCCATTAAAATGATGAGTTGTCATCATCCACCTATTCATCCATGTGTCCATGCAAAGAAGAAGAATGTGAAGAAAAAGAAGAATGCAAAGAAGAAGAAGAGCAGTCCCTTTAGCTAGCCTGAGGCGACCATGAGTATGAAGTGTTATCGACCTTCAATTTCTTAGCCTCATACATTTTTAAAATAAACTATAGCAGGAGCAGATGATAAAGTCACATGTGCACAACGAAGTATAACTAAAGATGCATCAATTAACAAAATTGCTTTTAAACAATTTAGATTTAACCAAAGGTAGCATGAAAGGATGTCCTCTCTTGCGAAGTAAGTACTTGTCCTCACGAGGAGGTGATGAATGCAGTGGCCAATGAACTGATTTGTATTGATGATGGCGACTATATTTTAATTGTAATTAAGCATTTATATAGCGCCACTCAAAGAGTAAAACAATACTCGTAGATGCTCAACAAATTGCTGTATGAATTGACAGGTTTCGGAGGTTGCCCATACAGTGGCCACTGGAGACCTGAGATGCCGTAACGTCATCCATACAGTTGGACCGCAGTGGTATTCCGACTTGGATGAAAACAAGTGTTCCGCTGCGTTGGTGAAAACATTCGAAAATGTCCTGAATTATGCAGAGCAGACCCTGGAGATTGAGTCGTTGGCTCTTCCAGCCGTCGGTACAGGTAAGCTAAACACCTGTTAACACCTGCCTGTTGTTGTTGATGAGCGTGCCGTGCAGCGCTGAAGCCTTGTTCTGTCGTTCAGCGTTCTGTCCTGTTGGACAGCGGTGGATTTATTCATCCACCACCTGTTGCCTATTATGAGCCGACGTTTCACTCACTCAGTGCTGAAAACAAGTGGTTTTGTCATGTACGAACATGGCTGATGAAATCCCTGTATAGTCCTATATTCCCGTTGATCAAAATCAAATACTTTACCGAGTAATAATCTTTGCTAAATTATTATGTGTGAGTTTAACCTTCAGGTTATGACCTATGTGCTTTGCATGTTGGCTAATTGTTAATTTGACTCTGATTCGAGGTAATTGTGTTGTAATGTAGTAAAAGGGTAAACGTAAGATAATGGGAAAATACCTCACAGAATCTGCTCTGACCTGAATTTCACATTTGATTGATGTATTTCACTGATTGATTTTTTGAGTTATTGGAGTCAATGGCAACAGCCTTCTGGTTCAGTTTATCTCAGGTTGTCATATGTGACTCAGTTGGTCATTAAATGTTTCTGTGAATCTGGATTATTTTGAGTTACTTATTTCTTGTGTTACTTAGTTATGTTTTTTTGTAACTTAAGGTACTTAGTTATGTCAATTTGTAACTTACACGTTTGTTATTTAGTTATGTTTCTTTGTAACTTGTTTTACCTAGCTACTTGAACATTTTGAATTACTTATTTCTTTACTAATCAGTTTATTAAATGAATAATTGAGTCTCTGCTTTAAGGTAATCAGGCCATTGACACGGTAGCAGATTGGTTGAGTGCTTCCCTTACAGCATGGAGTGTGTGGGTTCGAACCTTCCCTGAGGTGGTTACCATGTAGGCAGCTTGAGCAAGTGTGTCATGCACAACTACTTAGTGCCATCGATTGATGCTTAGTCAGTAGATAGTGGAGCTTAATAAATAAAAAAAATGATTGATTGAATGTTTTAGGTATCTATGGAGTTCCGATCGACTTATGTGCTAGAGCCATTTATGGAGCAGTTCACGAATATCTAGAAAGTTCATCAGCATCAATCCCAACCCTAAAATCCGTTCATGTAGTCAACAAAGATCCTGGGACAACGGAACTGATCCAGGCTGTGTTCGAAGGGCTCCGGCAGTTGGAACTGGACCAGCAGATGAAGCCCAGACGTAGTAGATCACCCAGTGGTGATGAGGGATTATCGGAGACGTCTGTGTCTTCCAGGAAACCATGCTCTGAGAGAAAACTGTTGAAGTCGATGAGTGGAAAAGATGAAACGCCTGGTCGTGATCAGACTGAGCTTAAGAAGAACTATGGGTCGCATTCGGGGTCGGATATCGATGATTCAGAGCCCCACGTTGTTCAAGAGAGTGTCATCAACAGGGAAAGCAAAGGGTCCGCTGAGACGGTGGATGCCACGTCGAAAAAAGGTTTTTTCCCAATCACGGATTCAGACAGTGACGAGTTTTGAAAACTATTTAATGAGATGGGTGTGTTAGCACTTTAACAACAAGCTGCGCTGGTTTCCCAGTTGCTCTTAGTACACTCTTGTCGTTAAAGTGTTAATTGTCTTAAGCATCCGAACTACCGGACCTACCGGTTCACTTGCCACGAAGGCAGAGAGTGAGCCTGCTGACTGCTAACTTGAGATATGGTTGGGAATTGGGCATTTCTGGAATTTATTTCTATCCAAAAGTATGCTTTGGATGAAATTTAAAACACATCAAAACACACTTCTGGACTTGAATAAAAGCACTGAAACATTATCATAGGCTGGTCCGAGAAGTTAGAGGAGTTATGAAGTTATGATTTAGTGGCAAAGTGATGTTAGCCTGTGGTTAAAAATTAAAATTTAGGTTGTGGCTAAATTCTAGGTTGTGGCTAAATTCTAGGTTGTGGCTAAATTTTACCCTGCTTTTCCATCCAACTGTGTGGGTTCAGTCAAGCAGGCTTACTTAGAGATGTACAAATATTTTGTAAATGATCAGTATTGTACAGGCACTCATCTTGCAGTGAGTTGCATGAGGACGTTTTGTCCCAACCTTGCATACAATATCTTGAGCTCGTCATGCTTTCATGTGTACTAGACCCTTTGTTGAACGATCTTCCAAAGACAATGCAAACTTTATGAGTAGAGACGATATTTTCTATAAAATGATTAGACTTTTTTAGTGAAGACAATTTTTTATTTCGCAGGATTAGTAGTCATTGTTTGCCTAGAACAATATGACATTTGCTGGCTTTTATGATTTTTCCATCTGTGTAGTAATTGATACTTGTTTGAAAAGTGTATAATCACTTTGTAGTAATTCATTAAAGTTAATCTAACAGGTATATATAAGTAGTGGGTATATAACATTAGCACTAGTATAGGTGCTGGACACTAGTTCTAGGTACTTGTAACATTGTTTGGCTTTAGTACCAGCCAGGTACTGGGTACTATTGCAAGGTGGCCTACTTGATTGTTGTAGCACCGTTTGACTTTAGTACGGGGTAGGGTCTACTATTATGAAGTAGCCTACTTGATTGTTGTAGCATTGATTCTAAATCTCATGACTTACTTGTTTTAATTGTTTTATCCATGCTTAATTTATTTCTATACATCAGTGCACTTTTTAATTATAACAAACTGCTAGTTCTTTCTTCCAATCATTCATTGATCCATTCATTAATTCATTGAGCTTTAATGCATTAAGGATTTGACTGCTTCCGAATTGTCTTTTCACTAACCGATACTCATACCGTTTCCCAATAAGATTAATCATAAGTAGGTTTTCTTGTAAAATTGATGTTTAGACTAATAAAGAAAAACAAATTAAATGACTCGTGTCTCTTGAACAGAAATAAGGGCAGGGTCTCCACTCTGGTCAAGTGAAGCACGCCAATCATTGAATGTTCATAATTCAATCAATTACAATTTATATAGCGCCCTTTCAAGATCGCTACTCAGAGGAGCTCTCGACCCACATTTCATTTGCGCCTGTAAAAAAAATCTATTTTCCCTACATTGGTAACTCATAAACTGTTGACCCCATTTGAACAAACGATGTGTAGAATCCTCGTTATGCTTCATTCAATTTAAATATAGCCTAACCTACATTCAACAGACCTAGTCAATGAGTCACGCGCGAGTTTACGCATCAATACACTCAACCATAAAATATCTGGCAAATCAATACATAGTTGAACGCCAAGAATACGTTTGATGTATCTTATCTATGCGTGTACCTATGTATGAATGTGTATATATATGTGTGTATGTATGTATGAATATATGTAGGCCTATCTGGACATTTGTCAAATGTATTGTGCAGCTGTTGTCGCAAGGGAGACTGCCTCTGGCAAGCGTGCATTCATACACGCTCGATTGAACTTATTTTATCGAGCGCGTCCATGTAGCTTGTAACGTCTGCTGCGCGTTTTCGTTGGAGCGATGCTGGCCATGGTTTTCAACTAGAAAGAGGCAGCCTGAAGGTTTGCGATGAAAATCTCTGCTTTATAAAATAGCCTAAATCTAAGCTATGCTGACTGTAGGTCTAAATGGTTTATTAAACCTAAAGTGCCTAATTTAGTTTATAAAAACTGTGTGGGTTTCTCTAACGTGCCGGGAAATCAACCAAGCATTTTTAGAGAGTGGTGGTCAAGGACTAACACAGATAGTGTTCACTAAGGAAAATGTGGTGGAACAGCTGAAAAGGTTAAAAACTGACAAGAGTCCAGGAATAGATGAACTACATCCTAAATTCTTACATGAAGTGAGGGAAGAAATTGGAGAGGCATTAGCACAGATCTTTAATAAAGCGATACAGACTGGAGTTGTACCACAGGAATGGAGAGATGCTCTTGTAGTGCCATTGTTTAAAAAAGGAAACAGAAGTGAACCATGTAACTACAGACCAGTAAGTTTAACCAGTGTTGTGTGTAAGGTCATGGAGAGAATTGTTAAGGATAATATAGTGGGACACTTGAATGAGCATAACATTATTAAGGGCAGTCAACACGGATTTACTAGAGGTCGCTCGTGTTTGACAAATCTTTTGGAATTCTTTGAGGAAGTCTATGAGAGGATAGATGAGGGAAAGCCTGTAGATGTAATTTACTTAGATTTTGCCAAGGCATTTGACAAAGTACCTCATAAAAGACTGGCCAAGAAGTTGCAAGCATGCGGGATTAGAGGGCAGGTATTAGCATGGATTCAAAGCTGGCTATCAGGAAGAAGACAAAAGGTGGGCATAGGTGACAAACATTCTAGCTGGACGACAGTGCTAAGTGGAGTGCCACAAGGATCAGTGCTTGGGCCATTGCTGTTCGTACTTTTTATTAATGACATCGATGATGGGATTTTATCTAAAATTTCTAAATTTGCAGATGATACCAAACTATGTAGAGCAGTGGGAAATGAAAAAGAAGCGGAGATACTACGGGAAGATCTAAGAAGAATGTTCAGATGGTCACAGGACTGGCAGATGCTCTTTAATGTGGAAAAGTGCTCAGTGATGCATATGGGGAAGAGAAACAGCGAGTTTTCATATGAAATGGGGGGCATGGTGTTGAAAGTGAGTGAGGAAGAAAGGGACTTGGGAGTGATTATGCACAAGAGTGCAAAACCCTCTAGGCAATGTGCTGAAGCATCAAAAAGGCTAACTCGACTTTAGGCATGATAAGAAGGACAATAGTCACCAGAGACAAGGATACAATATTGAGGTTATACAAATCACTGGTTAGGCCACAGTTGGAATACTGCATCCAGGTATGGAGTCCCTACCTGAAACAGGACATGGAAAAGCTGGAGAAGGTGCAAAGAAGAGCTACAAAAATGATTTGGGGCTACAGGGATTTGGGATATGAAGAAAGGTTGAAAAGGTGTGGACTAACAACATTGGAGAGAAGGAGGAGCAGAGGAGACCTAATTGAAGCCTACAAGATTATTACTGGAAAGGAGGCAGTGCAGAAGGAGAAGTTTTTGAATTAGCACCAAACAAGGCAACTCGGGGACATAGGTATAAATTATTTAAGAAACCGAAAGGGACATTAGGACAGAAATGCTTCAGTGCAAGAGTTGTAGATTTGTGGAATAGTTTGGATGATAGTACTGTCTCAGTGGACACTATCACAGCTTTTAAGAAGAAGCTAGGAAAATTGGGCTATTAATCATGTTCCAGGTTAATTGCAGTGGTTCTAACACAGACTAAACGTCTTCTGGACCACTTAAAACCCTTGTTATGTTATGTTATGTTAAATCACGATTTTGCACAGACGGGTTGCCAGTGTTTAATCTAGACGTCTCTTGGGGGGGTAAAGTTCCCCAGGATCGAGTTCCCCCAGAAAAATTAAAGAGATGAAATTTTAGCCCCAAGAAAAATGAAAGACATGTAATTTTGTAGAATATTGTCTTGGAAAACTCTCGATACTACCCCCCTCGAAAATATTGGTGGAAAATGGCTGTTACTACCCGCCCCCTTGAAAGAAAATCCTTGGAAAACTCTCGTTACTATTTGAGCTCTTGTTCTTGGAAATACTCGTTACTACCCCCTCGGTCGTCAACTTTTACAATAAGCTGGATACCCCCAGAACCCTCAATTCCCCCGACAGCAAGGGGACTAGATTAAATACTGCGGGGTTGCTAGCCAGGTTATATATAACCACCTTTGCCATCGCTCATGTATCGAATGCATAGTAGGCTAACATTTATATTTTGTCTGTATTTCTGCCGCGGTTAAGAAAATGAAGTCGCTAGCACTTCATTCCAATGGCTGTCTCAGGGTAGCTTAAGGGACTGTTTTCTCTCTTCTCTATGTACAGCTGTAGTAAGATAGAACTAGTTGTGGCACGAAGCTTAGGCCCTAATGCTGGCCCAGTTAGCTACATCAATTGGTTATAGAGTAGGCTGCGTCTCAGGCGCTCTCTGTGTTAGGGAGCGTGCGGATCGTGGTTCGCCTCCCGATGCTGGCTTATTTCAGAGATGTCGGGCTTGCACGGTCCGTACACGGGGACCTTAAAATGTGGCGTCCATTCAAACGGGCAGTGGTGGTGAAGGTTCTCACCCGATCAATTCATTGGAAAATGAGCAGGGTCGAGGCTATACGGTCGCTATATAAAAACGTGTAGCCTACATTAACTACATTTACATTACTTAGGCCTAAATATCAGGTAAGAGAGCAAGTGAACTTTATAGCTGCATAACAGACGTCGACCTTAGCTCAGAAGCTGGCTTACCGTAGTGTATTTCTAATAGATGCGCCAACACACGCCTTTCATAAACGATACATTACAGGTTTAGGCCTACATATTGAACTTGGGATAAGAGAAGACCAGAGCTTAGGATATAGGCTAATATCGATTTATACGTACAACACCAGCTCGCGTCGAGATCAATAGTGCTCATAAGTTATGTGGCAAATAATATAGGCCAACCTCACAAACAGCTTGAACACCGAGAGACAGACAGACAGACACACACACACCCACACACACACACACACACACACACACACACACACACACACGCACGCAAACACACATACGCAAACCACAGACGGACACAAATAGACTGACTGACTATCAGACCAATAAACAAAGAGCAAGACAAACAAACAGACTAACATACACATCAACTCAAACAGACATTCTTAATGTATTCGGAAATGAATTCCTTCTAGCCCGACCGTTGCGTCAGGTTTAAGCAATCATTGCTTTCAACAGCATCTACGTATTTCCGGTTTAACAGTTCTCAATGGCAGATATTGATGTAATGTTTCTTCTTCATCTGCATCTGGAAACAATCGCTGATAATATAATTAACCGATGACTTAATTAGTTCAGAGCTTGTTGAAATAGCTCCTGAGATCCTCGCCGTGTTAGATTCCGATCAACACTAACCTCTCACATCACACCCCGCGTTCCATCGTTACTATTAAGAGAGGAGCTGCCAATTTTCTTTTAAAATCTGTGTGATGATGCCCTTAGGCCCGTGCGTGCGTACGTGGTAGGCCTAAATGTAAATGCAGTGATTTTATTCACACGGAACGCTCCGGAACGGCGTCCCGGAACCTTGTTTTCAGTCATTAAAAAATAGTATAGTTAATTTAAATTTAAATTATTTACTTACATTTTAATTTAATATCAGTGTTTTCAGTGTTATATGATAGGCCTATATAGGCCTATATATATATATATATATATATATATATATATATATATATATATATATATATATATATATATATATATAGAGACTTAGGGCTTAGGCTACGAGGTTATGCTCTTATGATGAAAATCAGATAATTGTAATATGACATTTATAGAGCGCCACTATATAGGCCTATAATTATATACCCGCCCTAATCTGCCTACATCAATATATATATATATATATATATATATATATATATATATATATAGGCCTATAATTATATATATCAGCATAAAATATGCCCTTATGGTCCACGGAACCGTTCCATTATTGTTCTGAATTTGTTCAGTTCCGGAAACTTTTTTTCTAGATAAAGGCCTGTGTAAATGTAAATGTAGACGTTTTCATATAGTGACCGTATGGTCCGTATATGGCCTCGACCCTGCTCATTTTCAATGAATAATCGGGTGAGATCTTTCGATCGCCCCCGCTTCCCAGTTGAATGGGTGCCACGCCATTCAGGCAGTGGCTCCCATTCAGACTTACTTCACTGGTTTGGGTCGGGAGCGCCAGTGATGAGTTTTTCTTGAAGTGGCGCTCTATAAATGTCATATTACAATTATCTGATTTTCATCATAAGAGCATAACCTCGTAGCCTAAGCCCTTCATATGCGTCATGGTCCTCATGGAGTAGATTCTTCTAATAGGGCCTATCAGGGCTTATTCTATTATAAGGAATTTTATTAACTGCACATGAGGCAAAGTTGACGACCGGGGGGGGGATAGCAACAACGAGAGTTTTCAAGAATTTTCGAGGGGGTAGTAACGAGTGTTTTCCACCTAAAATTTCCCCTCCTGGTTTATACAAACAATTGGGTCTACAAAAAAATAACTGCACAAAATCTGATTTTTAACTGCACAGATTTCTTTCCCAACTAAGACTTACACACTTTGTGTCCGGCTGCACGTTAGAATAAGCCCTGGGGCCTATGGGTATCATGCAGATTATCGATATTAATTATATTAAGGTATTTCGTAATAGATTCTTCTAATAGGGCCTATGTCTATATATATCATGCAGATTATCGATATTAATTAGGCCTATATCAAGGTATTTCGTAATTGAATGTGATTGTTTGTGCCATAGGGCGGGTAACCTAGTGGGAATTAGTTAGTAGGCCTACATTTTAAAAACTGTTAGAATTTTTGAATGTTAGCCCGTGAGTGCGTACGTGGTAGGCCTAATCACACCTACAGGATTAAACAGGAAGTTGTTCTTGATGTAGGCAGTTTTATGCAGCATTTCTTTCCACAAGGCATAACATATTTTCTTCAATCTGCTTATCTGCTTTTTCCAAAATTTATTTTCTAAGATTAAAATTAAGACCTGTTTGTCAATCTGTTTATAGTTTTAGTTTTTGGCAGGAGCCGACTCTCTGTCTATACTGAGTATAGTCTGGTGAATGTTTTATCTAAAGTGTTGGGAGGATAACCTCTTTTCAAAAAGTTTTTAGCATGTAATTCATATTTACGATAATATCCTCTGGATCCGATATAATTTTTTTCTAATCTTAATAATTGGCTAAATGGGATTGAGTCTTTGGTCTGGGACAGAGCGAACGAGCGAGACAGACAGAGACAGACAGACAGACAGACAGACACAGAGAGACACAGAGAGCGAGAGAGAGAAACACAGACAGAGAGACACAGAGAGAGACCGAGAGAGACAGAGACAAAGACAGAGAGTTGGTAGAGATACAAGAATGGGAATGGAAGGAAATAGGAGAGGAAGGAAAGAAGGAAAGGGCTAAATATGGGAAGAGACAGAAAAGAGCGAGAGCGGGAAGAGAGAGAGAAATGGAAGAGTCGAAAGGATTGAGAGTGAGGGAAACAAAATAATGGAGATTGATAAAGGCCGAGAGAAAGGTGATTGGTAGAGTAGGCCTAATTGAAAAGGACAGGTAGGACAAAGAGAAGGAGGAGGAGGAGGGAGACACAGGTAGAAGAAGAGACAGAGCAAAAATAGGGGACGAGATGGAGAGCTTTCTACCGGAAACCAGCAGAGCAGTCATCATGTGTGGTCCATTCAACCTCAGATAGAGATTAAAATATTCACAATGCACACAGCAGTCGTCATGTTTCGACGGAAGCTAGAAGTCAAGTCCTCACATTCAATCTCAGAGCCATAGCTGTGCTCTATAGGCAGTTGGCTTAATAAAGTATAATTTTATACTTATATATATATATTATATATATATGTGTGTGTATATATATATATATACATATATAGGCCTATGAGAGAGAGAGAGAAAAAAAGAGAGAGACAGACAGAGAGAGATAGAGACAGAGACAGACAGACAGACAGACAGAGACAGACAGAGACAGACAGAGACAGACAGAGAGACAGAGAGACAGAGAGAGTTATGTATTGATAGAATTCCGCCCATAGTACTGATGCGGTAACTATTATATTTATATATCGCCCATATTATTGATACAGTTTACTCATTGCTGTATATATAACTATATATATATTATTTATAATATAATCGACTGATTTAAATATCCCCCGCCTCATGTAAGCAAATACGCGTCTTTGAACAACACTCCGGAAAGTAGTAGCGCAAGAGAAGATGCTAATGTGGTCTGATCACATTCATCGACACAAATGTCTCGAGTCACTCTCGCTGTGTTGTATACGCTATAACACCGAGACCGTGTAATATATTAGTGGACGAATGCTTTGCACACATGATTTTCTGCTCTATCCAGACATGCAATTATTAGAGTATAGAGAGAGCTTATTTTCTACAAGAGTATTATGTTATATGTTGTCTTAAAAAGCAATGCAGAATATAAATGTCTATACAGAGCATCAAGACACAATTCGCAGCCATATACATATACACTATATAATGTATTTATTTGTATACACATATACATTCATACCAATGTATAAGATGGAAGGAATCCTACACAACCATCCCACACACCACATGAAGCTGAGCCGCCAAAGACCTTCAGTCTGCCAACGGGCCTAAGGTCTTTTACTATAGGCGTTGGCTCAACACTTCACGAACACATTTCAAACACATTGCGCTGGATAATGGGCTTAACTTAAACGAATGTTCCTGCAAACTTATCAATGATTGCTACTTCCATATTTCTTCAGGATCTTTGGGTATGTATAAATGTACTGATGACATTTTCCGCACTTATATAGCGCCACTGTCGATGACGCAAGCTGCGGTGCTAAGCAATTGCGGTTGAAGGACGTGCTCAAGGACTTGCTTAAAAAGTTACCATCGTCTGGAACTACAGACTCGAATGAGTACTGTTCGGTACTATGTAACGAAGGCCATACACATACACACATACACACACGCACACACACAGGCTCACACACACGCACACACACACTCATGCACACATATATACACACACACGCGCGTGCACACACACCAACACACGCACGCACACACACGCACCAACACACACGCGCGCGGGCGCGTACACACACACACATGTACATCCCCACACACATTCATATTAGCCCGAGAAGCCAGATTCAGGTATACGGGGCGGTGAATGATTGAATGATAACACGTTGGCACGTAGATCAGAAGGACGCGGGTTCAATACCCATAAGGTTGATTCAGCCTTCAGCTCCATAGTTATGAAAAGTGAAATGAGCAATAGAAGAGATGGAGATGGGCATGTGCCTTGCAGGCTGCCGTACAGTTAAATTCGGCTCCTGTTAAACTTGTTATTTTCTGTTATTACTTA
Organism: Aporrectodea caliginosa; assembly: GCA_020284085.1. Taxonomy (NCBI): domain Eukaryota; kingdom Metazoa; phylum Annelida; class Clitellata; order Crassiclitellata; family Lumbricidae; genus Aporrectodea; species Aporrectodea caliginosa. The sequence goes on along the minus strand of JACEVL010000507.1, from coordinate 2,323,927 downwards.
TATATAGGCCTATATATCATGTAATCTTACTGTGTAGTGCGTACTTGTCAGTTTGAATTAATAGACGAATATTATTACTACATATATACTGTGCATATGTATGTAAATATATATACATTTACACAAATGAACATCCACATACATATCCATATATGCATATACAACTACATATGAACATTTACATATGTATATGTTCGCTTCCCGGTCGGGTCGGATTATCAGAGATTAATTTCTCGGATCTTTACTGCGGGTGGCTCGGTCGCATTATAAACGTGGAGTACAATACAACACACAACACAACACATCACAATACAACTGGGGCGCGGTGGTGTAGGGGTATGTTCGGTGCCTTGCAGCTGGAGGGTTGCGGGTTCGGATCCACCTCAAAGTCGCCGCGTAGGGACCCTGGGCAAGTCCTTCACTCGCAATTGCTCATGCGCTTCGGTGTGAAACTCCGATTCAGCATTCGCGCAGTAGTCGGGAGCGCCTCTGAATGGGAAATCTGGTTGGGGCGCTATAACAAGTGTTCAAATACAATACAAATACAATAAAATAAATAGTTAGGTCTATACGCATACATCTACATATATATATATATATATATAATTATATAGGCCTATGTATACGTATATATTTCGTATATATTATGTGTAAATATGTAAATATGATATACATTATATATGTCAACAAAATATGTTATGTAATATAGTTAGCGTTAAGTACAGGCCTCATTTTTGTGGCGCTCCGCATGCAGTGCAAGCAGCAAGTAAACAGCTACTGGAGATGCGATAGCGTTGAGAGAAGGAAGGATTCGTTTTGGCAACAGAGCCGCTTAAAAACAACACACCTCTCCTACATGTTGATCGGCCTAGATACAAGGACGGCGTAGGCCTCAGGCCTAGGGCTACAGCAGAGGCTCATAGCAGAGGCCTATGGTAAAGGCTTATGGTAGATGCCTATGGCAGAGGTCTATAGCAGAAGCTCATAGCAGAGGCCCATGGTAGAGGCCTATGGTAGAGGCCTATGTCAGAGGCTCATAGCAGAGGCCTATGGTAGAGGCCTATGTCAGAGGTTTATAGCAGAAGCTCAGCAGAGGCCTATGGTAGAGTCTACTGTAGGCCTAAGACCTATGCCAAAGGCCTCTACTGTAGGTCTCAGGCCTCTGCCATAGGCCTATATCATAGGCCTAAGACCTATGCAGTTGAGTCCTATGGCACATGTCTTAGACCTTCAGTAGAGGCCTATGACCAAGGCCTGAGGCCTACAATAGATGCTTATGAAATAGGTATGAGGCCTACAATAGATGCTTATGAAATAGGTATGAGGCCTACTGTAACAGTACCCTATGACATATATGCATGAGGCCTACAGTACCCTATGACATAGGCCTGAGGCCTACAGTACCCTATGACATAGGCCTGAGGCCTACAGTAAGCCTGAGACCTGCAGCAGAGGCCTTAGGCCTACAGCTGAAGCCGATGGTCCAGGGCCTAAGTGCCTGCGTCGAAACAACAGTATATTCAAGTGGAGTCCTTGCGACGGCTGGATGCGATTGTGGTGTGTACGATGCCAGTGATGGGGAGGAGAGACGAAGAGGTGCCAAAAACGGAGGATACTCCCATGGCTCTGCAAAAAACTGGCAAACTCTCACAGGGCTATGCTGCCAACTGCTTATAATATATCGGTTTCACTTGCTGCAAATATTTCTATCACAAGTCTCCCTATATGCGAATACATGTATATAAATTATTATATATATTATTTGCATACTCTAAACAAATAATTATATATTATACATATACATATATTCATAGTTGCATACTGTACACAAATATATATATATATTTAATTATATATAATAGAATGATATATATTTATATATGTACATATACATACTGTATGCAAATGCTGTCTTTCTCTTTCTATATATATATATATATATATATATATATATATATATATTACGGTTGCTGTGCTAAAATATAGGACTATAATTGCGTCAATATCCCACAAGGTATACGGCGGCATTCAGATAGCGATTGCATCCCGTGAACCATGATGCAGCTCATGGCCGTTTATAGATAATATTTATTAGGACCTATTGCACATGCAATTTGTGTACGTCGAGTATAGGCCAGACACACAATATTGGGGAGGGGAAATGGTTGAATGATAACACGCAGATCAGAAGGACGCGGGTTCAATACCCGCTAGCCCATAAGGTTCCCTCAGCCTTCCACTCCCTAGAGGGCTACTGTAAAATGAGCCGTAGGAAAGGTGAGCTCCTTGCAGGCTGCCATACAGTTAAATTCGACTTCTGTTAAACCTGTTATCATCTGTTACTACTGTATGATGTAATCTTACTGCATAAGCCTACTTGTCAGTCTGAATTAATAAACGATTGTTTTTATTATTATTATTTATATGTAGTCTATACAAAATTATGAGTATATATATATATATATATATATAAAGGCCGAGTATATAATATTATTACACTGTATTAGTATGAACTCCAGTGTTATGTTTAGCCTTGGTAAGATTTAGCTATAGGCCGTAATCTCTGTCTCTGTCTCTGTCTGTCTGTCTGTCTCTGTCTCACTCCCTCTGTCTCTGTCTCTGTCTCTGTCTCTGTCTCTGTCTCTGTCTCTGTCTCTGTCTCTGTCTCTGTCTCTGTCTCTGTCTCTGTCTCTCTGTCTCTGTCTCTGTCTGTCTGTCTGTCTGTCTCTCTCTCTCTCTCTCTCTCTCTCTCTCTCTCTCTCTCTCTCTCTCTCTCTCTCTCTGTCTCTGTCTCTCTGTCTCTCTCTCTGTCTCTCTCTCTCTCTCTCTCTCTGTCTCTCTCTCTGTGTCTCTCTGTCTCTCTGTCTCTCTGTCTGTCTCTCTCTCTGTCTCTCTCTCTGTCTCTCTCTCTCTCTCTCTCTCTCTCTCTCTCTCTCTCTCTCTCTCTCTCTCCCTCCCTCCCTCCCTCCCTCCCTCGCTTCCTCCCTCTCTCCCCTATATATACATATATATTGTTGTTGTTAAATGCATTATATATATATATATATATATATATATATATATAGTTAGATGATGGGTTAGGGGCCTATAGCCTATGTGTGCGTAGGCTTATAGACCAATGGGTGTGATGCTATAATAAACAACCCACGATCGACGCCAGGTATTTTCTGCTTGGAACCGCATCCATCGGCGTCTGCAGCTGGCTCTCTGCCTGCCACCATCGGCGGCCGACAGCGCTCTTCGTAGGCGGCCAACGGAGGCGAGCAGCAGGCAACGATGGCGAGGGCCTCCTCCTGGAGGTGAACGACGCAGATGGGTAGGAACCAGAGGGGGACCATGGTCGGTGAAAAAGGGGCAACATAAACGAAGGATATTATGTAGACCTGCCAGGTAGGAGTCTGTTCTACAGAAACACGTACTGAGAGACACGCACGGGGACAGGCAGACGTAACGAGCAACAGGAGGACATGTAGATAGTGATATATAGAGAGGTACAAGCAGAGATACTGGACGATTCAAGGAAGAGACAGTTATACAGACGTAGAGACACTCAGAGAGACAGAAAGAGAGACCGATAGACAGACAGATAAAGAAACAGGCACAGACAAATTGATAAACAGAGAAACAGAGAGAGGTAGAGACATAGACTGAGAGAGACAGACGGGAGGCAGAGGGAGAGGGATAGAGAGACAGACAGAATAAGCAGGGAAAAGACAGATGCGCATAGACAGGCACAGATACAAAAATTTCTAGCCAGAGAGGGAGAAAGAAGGACATCCACATAGAAAGAAAGAGACAGACAGACAGAGACTGAGAGACAGACGGGCAGAGACAGAGATATACAGAGAACTGCATAGCTTCCTAGGAAGCATATACTCCGCGCACAGGACCCATGTTATAGACTGGAGCAGCTGCCTACCTACCTACGCCTTTTGCCCTTCGTCGGATCGCCAGCGGAGAGAGAATGTCAACCGCCTCCCCCATCCTCCATCATCCTCCGAACGTGGGACGAAGTCAGCCAAAACAGCAGCCGAAGCAGAAGCAGAGGCAAGAGGAGCAGCAGAAGCATCTCTACTTTGGGCGGCCTGCGCCTTAAGGCCTTTCATCGTCCAAAGGGGAGCGAGCGACAAAGCCCCCGATTCCTGGGCCGCGGCCAGGCGCAGGCCGCACGGTCGTCGCCCCTCATCGGTTGGGTCTTAACGGCAACGTCGCTTGTCCACCAGGCAGAAGACAGATTTCGCCTCTTCGGGATATAACCCTCGGAAAAGGGTCTGAGGATCATCCCTCTGTACATTCTAACCTGTAGATGAAAACGTATAGAGACCTTCACTACTACTACTACTACTACTACTTCTGGTGTATTCATTTACGTAGATCATCCTTTCCCAGTGTTATTCGTGTTATTGTTGTGTGCTGACTCCACGTCCTATGGCAAGTAAGAACAACGTATCTCTTCGCTATTTCGTTCAATGATTAATTCGTTCGTTCATTCATCCAGTCAATAATTCACTCGTTCGTTCGTTCATTCATTATTCAGTTATTCGTGAATTTGTTCATTCGTTCAATAATTCATTTGTTCGTGCATTCATTAATCATTCAATGGTTCAATGATTCATTTGTTCATTCTTACAATAATTCACTCGTTCGTTTGTTCATTCGTTCGTTCATTCAATAATTCATTTGTTCGTGCATTCATTAATCATTCAATGATTCAATGATTCATTTGTTCATTCTTACAATAATTCACTCGTCTGTTCGTTCATTCGTTCGTTCATTCATTGAATAATTCAATTATTCGTTCATTCATTTATTCATTGATAGGCTGAATGTGAGAACTCTTTAATTATTCTTCACCTACTCAGATAACATCTTTCGCGTTAAAAGTGCATTTCGTAGTATCACAACATGGTAAAGTAATGTATGATGAGGTATGGTAAGGCTCGGTCACATTTGCTCAGGCTGGTTACGTCAGGTGAGGCCATGTAACAATTGAGTGATGTAAGGTAAGATAATGTTACGTGAGGTAACGTTAATTAAAAGTTAAACACGGCGAGTCGTCTGACGAGTCACCAGGTGAATCGAGTTACACAATTTTCCCGCATCGTCCTTCCCTGTGTATTGTATTGTATCTATAGATTTATATAGCGCCTCTCGCAGAATAACTATTCAAAGGCCTACAACATGACATCGCGTGCAGCAGTTCGGCAGCTAGCATTCTATACCGCGTTTTGTCCAGTTACTATCAATTTTACAGTTTTAATGATGTGACTGTTTATTTCACGATGAATATACATTTACATTGCCATTCAAATTTGTTCATTTCTTTAAAAATCAATTATCGTGGACAGTGTTTTCTCTTTAGAAAAAAATATTCCGGAACTGAACAAATTCAGAGCAATTATGGACGAGTTCCGTGGACCATATATTATGCTAATATTTTTTATTTTATATAATAGCAATAACAATGAACACGGAAAACACTTAAATTAAATTAAAGTAACTAAATAATTTTTTTTATTAAAAATTAAACTTTACTAAATTATTTTTTAATAGCTGAGACAGGTCCCGGAACGCCGTTCCGGAGCGTTCCGTCTGAGAAAGCACTGGTACTCGTGGAACGTAGGTGGCTCCCGCCAGTATGACCCGCGTTGAGCGTTCAAACCAATCGGCGCCCGTGTCCCAATTGACTGCAGGAATCCCCTCCCTAAAAAATGATCTTATCGAACCTAATCTAGAAACTTCTGCGGCACCGCAATAGTAAACCAAGAACATCAATTGCTGGTCGCTTCAAAGTAAAACCGTTTTCCGGAAGTATATGATCCATTGGATTGAACCAGGCGCCATCCGTAGGCAATATATAAACCACAGATAAAGCACTCACGTCGTCGTTCTGATAGTTACGTCAACAATGAGTCAAGCAGTGCATGCGTTGAGGATGATCAGAATGCCAGAAGGGAGTGGCAAAACAAGGATAGGCAGCAGAGGATTGGAACTCTGAAGGCGCACCCATCTGGGACTCACGCAGAAGATGAGTAAAATAGCAGAGCGCGGTACGGTCCGATATTAAGAAATAGTAGGCCCTTTCAAACCGCAACTCATCACGTAGGCCTAAATTTCAATCTGTTATTCCAGAAATCCCTTTCAAAGATTTGAATAATTTCGACGGAAATTTTCAGAATTCAATTAAAAATGTGGACAATATTCTGCACAAATATTAAGACATTGTCTTCAGCGCTGTTCATTTTATGTTTCACAATCGCAAAGTTGATCGATTTTACATGGTATAGTAGCCGATCATGGAACACAGTAGCTCAGCATGGGGTACATTAGCCTATCATTGGGCACAGTTTTGCCGATCATGGCACAGTAGCCGATCGTGGGCCAGAGTCGCTGTTTGGTTATAACGATCGGTCCGTCATTCGGAGAGTAGAAGTTCGAGTCTCCTCCTCTGAGGAGGTTACCGTGTAGGGACCTTAAGAAAGTCATTCACTTACAATTGTTCAGCGCCATCGATTGATGCTTAATCGTTATGTAATAGCCTTCAATAAATGCAGGATAATAATACTACTGCAAATTACAAGCTGACTGAATTTCAAGGTGTTTCTTCCTAAACTATGTTTGCTTTTTGTAGCTTATGCCAATAAATAATAATTCTTTTGACAATATCTGTTGATTACGCCTATGTAGGCTAATATCGCAAGATATCTAGCAATTTCGATAGAATTCTTTTGTGACAAAACAAACAGCAATGCAGATATTGTAATTTAGTATAGGCTAGTCTCCTTATCAATTCTCTTTTATTTTTTATGTCATTGGACAGTTTATTGATAGACAACTTGCAAAAATCAATGGAATTTATTGCTGATTAAAAATCGATAAAGCTCTTCCAAAAAATGCTAACCAACCTACAACCAGGGGTGGACTGGGCCGCCGGGACACCGGGAAGATTCCCGGTGGGCCGCCAGGACCGGTGATATAATAATTTAATCAATTTAGTACAGATGATACAGGTTTTTTTACAAAAAATTGCGGCATCGGTTAACCGGTTTTTAGTTTCGGTTAACCGGTTTGTAAATTAACTGAAAAAGAGCAATGCATACTTACTTACCTACAGTGCTCCGTACAGCCAGCGGCCGCCATGTTAGATAAGAATTTACATCTTCCATTCTACTTCCGGCGTCTTCCACTGAGTTTGTTTTGATAAAATTTCTTTTAAATTTGTTAGTTAGTAATAAGTAATATTAATTAAATAAGATATGTTACGGTTATGAGTGATATAAATCCGAAACGTAAATGTAAAGGTGGTGCGGAGAAAGTAAGAGATAAGAAACTAAAGATTCTTGGTAAAGATGGAGCTAAATGCCGAAATCTAGTCGATTTATTTAAAGCCACTCCAATTCAAACTGAAGACACCAGCTCTCAACAAACACCTTCTGCAAGTAAACAACCCGACAAATTTTGCAAAAAATGTCCTGTTTGCTGCTTTTCTGTACTACATAAATACAGTTTCTATGGGCAAGCATACAAGCATCTCTTTAGTGCATATAAACTTTTATTGACTCTGTCGTCTACCCAAGTAGCTTGTGAGAGATCTTTCTCTAAATTGAAATACATTAAGAATCGCTTGCGAAGCTCATTGTCATCTACACACCTTGAAGCTTTTATGCTTATGTCAACAGAAACCGATGTTTTAAGTGAACTGAATAATGACACAATTATAGATCATGTAGCCGAAATGGCACCCGGCTTAAAGAAGTTGCTAATACTATAAACAGCAATAATACCATCACAGTGAGTCCGAATAAATTGATTTATAACTTGAGTTGACGCATTCTTAATATTTTATATATAATTATAAATTATATATGCGATTTATCGTTTTTTGTTATTGCATAATGTAATTTGTAAAGTGACCCATGACTTTGGAGGTCACTGGCCCTCGGGTATGCATGAAAAAATGCACAAAGAAAATAAAAGTCATGAAGTTAGGGCCGCTTTTTGTTTTTTTCCCGGGCCGCTTGAACTCCCCAGTCCACCCCTGCCTACAACATCTCACATCTGTCTCTAAATCACACGACAGATCGTGCATCTGTCGTGAGATCTCATTTATATCATACTGCATACACGCAGCTACGTACATACGTACATAAATACCTACATACATATATGCATGCATATTATATACAAGCATACACTTTACATACATATACTTATTTTGATGCATACATATACATACACATATACAAGCATACATACGTACATATATACATACATACATACATACATAGGCTGCATACATACGTACATACATACATACATACAAACATACATACATACATACATACATACATACATACATACATACATACATACATACATACATACATACATACATACATACGTACATACATACATACGTACATACATACATACACATACATAATTGTAATTGTAATTGAACATTTGTATACATACATACATAACATACAAAAACTACATGCATTATTATAGGCCTGTGCACAACACAGACTAAATGGTTATCATACTATTATTTCTGCACATGGTGTCAATTCTGAGTCAAGCGTTTGCACAAATGCACATGTCATGGTTTAGGCAGACCTGCTTATCGATTCAGATAGGTATGTAGATAGGCAGGTACAGTGTAAATAGGTAGGTAGGTAGGTAGGTAGGTAGGTACAGTGTAAATAGGTAGTTAGGCAGGTACAGTGTAAATAGGTAGGTAGGTAGGTAGGTACAGTGTAAATAGGTAGGTAGGTAGGTACAGTGTAAATAGGTAGGTAGGTAGGTAGGTACAGTGTAAATAGGTAGGTAGGTAGGTAGGTAGGTACAGTGTAAATAGGTAGTTAGGCAGGTACAGTGTAAATAGGTAGGTAGGTAGGTACGTACAGTGTAAATAGGTAGGTAGGTAGGTACAGTGTAAATAGGTAGGTAGGTAGGTAGGTACAGTGTAAATAGGTAGGTAGGTAGGTAGGTAGGTACAGTGTAAATAGGTAGTTAGGCAGGTACAGTGTAAATAGGTAGGTAGGTAGGTACGTACAGTGTAAATAGGTAGGTAGGTAGGTAGGTAGGTACAGTGTAAATAGGTAGGTAGGTAGGTAGGTACAGTGTAAATAGGTAGGTAGGTAGGTAGGTAGGTAGGTACAGTGTAAATAGGTAGTTAGGCAGGTACAGTGTAAATAGGTAGGTAGGTAGGTAGGTAGGTACAGTGTAAATAGGTAGGTAGGTAGGTAGGTACAGTGTAAATAGGTAGGTAGGTAGGTAGGTAGGTACAGTGTAAATAGGTAGGTAGGTAGGTAGGTACAGTGTAAATAGGTAGGTAGGCAGGTCCTCTGGTTGTAGTCCGCAACGCTACATGAGCATCTGGTGCCTGGCGCATCCCGGCTGAACCCGCTGACAACAAGCAGGGCCCCTCCCTGTCTCCACCCTTGTTTACCACAGCCTGCATTGCACGAGTTCTCGCCACACGAGTCCAAATTGTCATAGATCAGCGAAATGTTGTTTCAGTAGAACGCCCTTTCGTCCTCTGCGGCACATCTCCGACAACATAATAGTTATCAACGTCGTCTGTTAATATTTCAACCAACATGAGCAGCTGTTGTCGGTTGAATTCTGTTGGAATTCTTATGTAGGACAACACACACCAACACACACAAACACACACAAACACACACACACCTACACACACACACACACCTACACACACACCTACACACACACACACACACACACAACACACACAAACACACACACACACACACCCTACACACCTACACACACACACACACCTACACACACACCTACACACACACACACACACACAACACACACACACACACACACACATCTAGAAACACCTACACACACACACCTAAACCCACACACACCTACACACACACACACACACACACACACACACACCTACAAACACCTACACACACACACAAACCCACACACCTACACACACGCGCGCACACACACACACGCGCGCACATACACACACACACACCTACACACACACCTAAACCCACACACACGCATACACCACACACACGTACGCTCGAGCACACGCGCACACTATCTGTGACTATCATATATATATATATATATATATATAGGCTATATATTATTTCTATTTATATCATATGTAGGCCTAAGTATGATAAATAACTTTGTAGTAAAAACAAAAGACGTCAACTGAATTTTTAATATCGCACTGCGGTATAATTTAATAGTTATAACATATGAGTAGAAAAATCCAAGCCTGGATTAACCACGGGTCCAGTGGGTCTACAGACCCAGGCGGCCAGGCCTACTAAAAATTTCACAAATAAGGGGCCTAAAATTAGAATGCTACCTTCAAATTTTTTACGTTCTAATGCTGCCCTTACTCTTAATTTAGTTTAACCGAAATATGTTTAAACGTGCTCGTTTTACACACAACAAACAACGACAGTCACTTGCAACTCGACAACCAAGACAATTATGTTAGCCTAGTTCCTTTAGGCCGCTAGGGTTCCCACGAACTGTCGTGGGCCACGACAGTTTACTCTGCAGAGGCTGCTGATAGCCTCTTCGGATCTTCCGCCCATCACCGTCGGCAAGAGGGACACGCCACTATTCATCATTTGTGGGGCGCGGTGGTGTAGGGGTATGTTCGGTGCCTTGCAGCCGGAGGGTTGCGGGTTCGAATCCACCTCAAGCCGCCACGTAGGGACCCTGGGCAAGTCCTTCACTCCACTCACAATTGCTCATGCGCTTCGGCGTGAAACTCCGATTCAGTGTCCGCGCTGTAGTCGGGAGCGCCTCTGAGTAGAAATCTTGAAGGGGCGCTATAACAAGTGCACATACATACATACATCAGCCGCATGTTGATCATGCCCTGGGGAAATCTGCATGCGGATTTACATTAACCTTTGCAGACGTTTTGGGTTATGCATTTGCTCAGGGCCTGTCCTCAATAATGGCGCAGAGCAAATAGAGGAAAATTGAAAGCGAATGTTGTTGTTGCTGTTATTATTATTATTATTATTATTATTATTATTATTATTATTATTATTATTATTATTATTATTATAGCAAAGTGAGTAATTTAGCATGGTAAGGTCGAGGAAAAACAGATGGCGTTCCCGCGTTGGACAGCTACCGAGAGTCTTTGGAATAGGTGGTTTGTTTCGAGGGTGTTATTATTATTATTTTATTTTTTATTTTTATTACTACTACTATATTATTGCTGCTACTTTTGTTCTTGTTGTTTATTATTATTATTATTATTATTATTATTATTATTATTATTATTATTATTATTATTATTATTATTATTATTATTATTATTATTATTATTATTATTATTACTACTACTACTACTACTACTACTATTACTATTACTATTGCTATCATTATGCATTTATTACTGCTACTACTAATACTATTACTATTACTATTACTATTACTATTACTATTACTATTACTATTATCACGGAAGGCAGGAGCCCGATCACTCAGCGTTACGATGCCCTAAACAGTTGTCTGCCTTGTCATTCAGTTGAATTGGTCTTTGTGGGAACAGCTCGAATTTAAATGCATTACTGCATTAAAATGAATCTTTGTTGTAGGCATAGGTCGAACTCACAAAGCTAACAGGAACAGAAAACTCAACCATGCATACTGACGAGGACCCCGATCTGCCCATTGAAGTGGACGCCGATGGCTACCGCGTTGACCATCGTTCGGAGACGGAGCAGAGTTCGCAGGCGAAGGAGGTCCACGAGTATTCGGACCGGACGGAGATCCGCCTTCGAGACGAGAAGGAGGTCAGGCTAGAGGAGGTGAAGAGCCGCGAAACGACGCGACGGGCAACCTACGACGACATCATCGCCCTCCTCGACGCCCAGCTGGACGACCTGGATGAGATCCAGACTAGTCGAGAGGTCACGATCCAGGAGTTCAACCGCGTCGAAACGACCAGGGAGACGGTAACGGGCGGAGAACTGAAGAGGGAGATCAGGACAACGGACGAGAAGCGGAAGGAGGAGATTCTCGAGGGGCCGTCGGACACCAAAAGGGTAGTCACCACGGAGACTGAGACACTGGTCGTGCAACCGAGTCCCGGTGCGCTGTCCTTGCACGAGACGGAGTCACCGCTGAGCCAGGTCTCCGAACGCTCCGAGTCATCTTCGGATCAGCCGCGTAGTCTTGTCATCGACACTGGTCTTGGGACTGAACCGGTGCGAGGGGGCTTTAATGTGGGCATTACACCAGGCGAGGCGGAATTCCGGATAAGGTCAGAAGGGCTTGGAGGAAAAGCGCCGGAAAAGACTGAACGAGCTGCCGTCTGGATACCAAAGCAGGATAAGGGAAGTCTGACAGTTCAGGGCGATGTGAACTTCGCGGAAAATACCGGTTCCCTGCATCGGATTCAGCATCGGGCACACAGGATAGAGGAGCTGATTGTCGAGGATGTCGATACGTTTTACGAAGACCAGACAAGACCGCCCAAGAGACACTCCGGGCTGCTGGGAGTCAAAAAGGAAAAACGTGGAAAATCACAGTCTCCGCCTTCGACACTGGAGAAGCGTCCGAAGACAGAAGACATCAAGGTTCCAACTACGAAGGAAGAACGGTTGATGATAGAGGTGAAAAACGTCACTCCTAGACCTTCACCGGAGAGACCAGCACAACCAGCAGGTGTCAGTATCTCTGCCATACCACCAAGAACAGATATTGTTATTCAACCAGACGTTCGGGTTGATTCCGGTCTCAGCGTTACTACGCCGAGGGCTGTAATCGTTGATCCGCAAGACGGAAACACGAACCGCTTTACGTACGTGGTTACGTACGATAGTCCGGGTGGCGTCAAGATTCGCGATTCTGGAAAAAGAAAGAAGGACGTCCATCCGAAGAAAAAGAAAGATAAGCGGCGCCTGGGTAAACAGCAACCGGAAACAGAAAACGATATGCCGGCAGACACAGAATTCGTTACGTACGTAGTGAACTACGACCGCACTGAACCGCTAGATGGCGATAATAAACCGCCAAGGACCACAGTCATAACGAAACCAGAAGCCAGCTTTCCAGAACCTTCCATTTCCAGAGAACCCCGAGCGGCCGATAACGCGAAGATTGAAGTGGATATGCACGCCGGAGAAGTGAAGGTAATGGAGCCAGTTAAAGTCCTTGAAGAACGTCAAGGTGATAGCAGGACGTTTGTGGTCAATTACGAAATACCTGCCCCCGTCGAAAAATCCGCAAAACCCGGTAAGCCCAGAAAAGAACTTCAAGAAGCTAGAGTACCTTATTCGGGAAATCGCCAACCGCCAAACGAGGAATTCACTTATATTGTAAATTATGACACGCCCTCTGTGACCCCGGTGGTTCCTCCAACGTCCATAGAAACGACAGTAGAATCTCCAGCAGTTGAAAACGATTCTGAAAAGAAGGCTCCAGTTTATTCCATCACAGTTGTCGAACCAGGACCTGGAGTTTCCGTGGAAAAAGCTAGAAAGAGCCCGGAGAAACCAGGCAAGAAACAGGGTCCAGGCAGCAAAGACCCCTTTGAGTTGACATACATTGTAAATTACGATGAGCCCCTACAAGGCTCACTCGACGATACAGATAATTTGCCACGGAAAGAGGGAGGCGCAGACGTTTGGATACGGCCGTCTACTTTTGAAGCAAAAGTCCGAGGTAAGGAAGAAATAAAAGTAAAACCAGCGAAACTGAAGGGAGCTCCTGAAACAACCGACTCTCTGACTTACGTGGTTGAATACGAAAGAGGAGCAGATGAAAAGGCCAAGGGCGGAATTCCTGTTCCGAAATTGAAGAAAAAAGGCAGCAGCACTTCAGATGACGTCGTTGAGAAAATGTATACGTATATTGTTAATTATGATCAGCCTTCAAGTCTACCGAGGAAGAAAGAGAAGAAGAAGAAGAAAGAAGAAAAGAAGGGCAAAGATGTAAAGGCAACTCTAAAGGTAGAGGAACCCCATTTACAGAAGTCCTACGACATAAAACAACCATCTCCAGAATTGTCCTTTACGGTACAGCACCCTTTCCCTGAACCCATCACACAACCGGAAATACCAACTTCTGAACTGTCCATAACGGTACAACATCCAATTCCAGAGCCTGAAATTCGAGAACAGAGGCAAGAATATTCGATCATAGTCGATCACCCGTTCCCCGAACCTGTCACACAACCAGAAGAACATTTTGAAGAATATTCGGTCACAGTCGATCACCCGTTCCCTGAACCTGTCACACAACCAGAAGAACATTTTGAAGAATATTCCATCATAGTTGATCATCCAATTCCTGAACCTGTCACACAACCAGAAGAACATTTTGAAGAATATTCCATCATAGTTGATCACCCGTTCCCTGAACCTGTCACACCACCAGAAGAACATTGTGAAGAATATTCCATCACAGTTGATCATCCAATTCCTGAACCTGTTACACCACCAGAAGATCAATTTGAAGAATTTTCTTTCGCAGTTGAGCATCCTACTCCTGAACCTGTCACACCACCAGAAGATCAATTTGAAGAATTTTTTATGGCAGCCGAGCATCCTTTTCCTGAACCTGTCACGCAACCAAAAGAGCATTTTGAAGAATTTTCCATCACAATTGATCGTCCCATTCCAGAAGCCCATCTTGAAATAGAGGAGCCTGTTTTGCCACAGCCCAAGCTTCCAGAACCGATTCCATCAAAAGTCTCCGGCGAAAGTTTGACATACATTGTCAATTACGACACGCCAACGAAATCTGGAGAAGGTAAACCAACCAAGACCAAAACGAAAAGAAAACCATGGTCTTCCAAAGGCAGCAAGCCATCAGCTAAAGCTGAAGTCGCAGCAGAAACTTCACCAGACATCGGCAAAACTTTCACCTACATAGTAAATTACGACGAGCCATCGGTCAGACCTGAGGTGCCGAAACCTGCTAAAACAGAAAAGGAACTGTTTGGTAAAGCCGATGTCAAGGCACCGAAGTTGGAGATTGAAAGTTCCGCCAAAATTTCAGGCCCGAAGGAAAGAGTTGGGCAAAGTGAGGCGTTATCTATCACGGTAACACAACCGAAGCCTGCGATCAGCACAACGACACCAGCCAGTGCGGGTATCGCCGTTTCAGAATCGGCGGAGGGTATCACGTACATTGTACATCATGAAGAACCGGTTTCTGTCGGTTTAGCCGGAGAGAAACACAAGAAGATACCAAGGAAAGAAGCTGAATTGAAGCTAAGGAAACCAGCAGAAGAGGAACACGAGATTGGAGTACTTCCGGAAGAAAGTGCCATGCCATTACCTGCATCGGGTTTGACGATAGTGGTTGAGCATCCGGAACCAAAGACACTAGAGATTCGTGGAGGTATTTCTGGAAAAGCTTCTCCAACAGCAGAAACTTTAACGTATGTCGTCAATTACGACCAACCAATCGGAAAACCAGATAAAGTAAAAGGAACAAAAGGTAAACGTGGCATTGAAGGCAAGAAATCTCAGGCAACTGTTGAAGTTGATGCACCAAAGGTAGCTGTGAAGACACCCGAGGCACTAGAGGTTGGTGGAGGCATTTCTGGAAAAGCTTCTCCAACATCAGAAACTTTAACTTATGTCGTCAATTACGACCAACCACTCGGGAAAACAGAGAAAATAAAAGGGGCCAAAGGTAAACTTGGCATTGAAGGCAAGAAACCTCGGGCGACTGTTGAAGTTGAAGCACCAAAGGTCGTAGTGAAGACACCAGAGCCGCCTGTTATAACTTCAGACGTCCCAAAGCTGCCTTCTGTAAGCGAGTCTGTCTCATTTACGGTAGTCCATGACCAGCCGGAACTTCCAGAAGCCAGCTCCTCCATCGTAACTGACGGCCAGTGGAGGCCAGAATCATCTAAAGATATGACGTTTGTTGTGAATTACGATCTTCCGTCCAGGACAGAGCAAGACGTCGAAGTTGCCGAGATTGAAGTTGAAGCTCCAGCTACGATCGAACTTGCACCGTCAACAGAAAACGTCAGTCTGGAGCTGAGAAACGTCCAACTCCCTACAGCCCCCGAGGAACCTCAAAGAAACATCTCAGTTAACATCGAAAGGCCTTATATTCCACCACCGTCATTACCAGTACCTGCAACAACAGGCGAATCGTTCACGTACATCGTTAACTACGACGAGCCTCGAGCAAAGACCAGAAAGGAAAAACCTGTAAAGGGTAAGGCCAAGGAAAAGGGATGGGCTTTCCAGAAGAAAAAACCATCAGCCGGCGTCGATATCGAAGGTAAAGGTGCATCATTATCGACTGAAACATATGAAGTGTATGTAACGACGGATCAACCTGCCGTATCAGCAGAGGTTTCCACAGGGATAACTACGCCAACTGCAACTGTATCAAAGAAGACAGGCAAAGACGTTGCAACAGACCAAGTTACTTACATTGTTAATTACGACCGCTCGCATAAGGTGATTCGGATACCTGAAGTAAGAGACACAACGACGGCCATCGAAGTTGAAGCAGAAGACATACCTCAAATAGAACCGTTTGAAATGCCAGAACCTGAGGTCGAGATTGAGGAACCAAGTTCAAGGTTAACGATAACCGTAGAAGAACCGTTGCCGGAAGTCAGCGCAGAGGTTGAACTACCATCTCCGGAAATTGGTTTCAAGGTCAAAGAACCAGTCGCTCCTATTGTGACAACACCAGATATCGCTCTTCCGAGAGGAGGTACAGCCGAAACAATTACATATGTTGTCACTCACGAGGAACCAGCGACAAAGATCTCCGGAAAAGTAAAACCTGTCAAAAAGGAGAAGAAAGGCAAATTCGCTTTCCCGGGAAAGAAAATTTCAACGGATGTGAAAGCAGGTGCCAGCGTCGAAGCAAAACGGCCGGAGGTAACAGCTGAAATAGCCGCAGGTGTTCCGCTATACGAGATAACAGTGAAGACAGAAAAACTAGAGCCATCAGTCGACGTTAAGCAGAAGAAACCGGAAGTGTCTGTAACAACCTCTGAAGCAGCCATATCAGTAACGAAACCATCTGAAGATTTTGAAGTGCAAGCACAGACCCAACCGCAAAGTGTTACCTACGTTGTTAATTATGATGACTCGGAGAAGGTTATTCCGAAATCCAAAATTAAGGGTACTAAAGACATCAAAGGAAAGGAGATTGCAGCACCTAAAGTAAAACCTCCCAAGGTACCAAAAGGTAAAATAACATCCGGAGAAAGTGAATCAATGACGTATGTTGTTACGTATGATGACACAGGGAAATTCGTTCCGCCACCTGCGGAAGTCAAGTTCGAAGTACAGGACATCCCTGAGATAAAACCTCCTGAAATTCCACAGGCAGCGGTAGATATTGATGAACCCAGTTCGGAGTTAACTATAACAGTTGAGCAACCAGTTCCAGAAATAAGTGCAGAAGTCAAACCTCCAACTCCAGAGATTAAAATCAGGGAACCGTCTGAAGTTGAACAATTTACGATAACAGTTGAACAGCCGCTTCCAGAAGTAAGTACAGAAGTAAAACTTCCAACTCCGGAAGTCAAAGTCAAAAACCCGGCAAAAGCTGTGGTCACGCCACCTTCAGTTGAACTCCCGCAAGCTGACACACTTCAAACGTATACCTATATTGTGACTCATGACGAACCAACTTTAAAAATAGCAGGCGAGGCTAAACCAGAGAAGAAAGAAAAGAAAAAGCGAGGATTCGGTTTTCCAACAAAGAAGATTTCAAAAGAACTGAAAGTTGAGGGCGAAGTAGAAGCCAAGGAACCTAAGGCTGGCATAGAAACGGCGATTGGAGTTCCAGTTTACGAAGTGACAGTAATTACAGACAAGCCTAAACCAGCAGTGCAAATCGAAACAAAGAAGCCCGAGGTTTCCATAGAAACGTCAAAACCGGTTATAGAGGCGCCTGCAAAAGCTGAATCGTTGACCTATGTCGTTACGTATGACGATTCACGAAAGGTTTCACCTCTTAAAGTAAAAGAGCCTGCCGCGATCGAAGTTCAGACAAAAGAAATACCTCACATTAAAGTTCCTGAAATTCCAGAAGCTGAAGTTGAACTGGAAGAACCCAGTTCACAGTTAACGATTGAAGTTGAACACCCCCTTCCTGACGTTAGTGCAGAAGTCAAAGCACCAACTCCAGAGATTAAAGTCAAAGGTCCGTCGGAATTTGTTGTCAAACCACCTTCAATTGAAATCACGAAAGCTGGTGCAACAGCTGAAACAATAACATATATTGTCAATCACGAGGAACCAGCATTGAAAATCTCCGGAGAAGTGAAACGAGAGAAAAAAGAGAAGAAACGAGGACTTGTTTTCCCAGGAAAGAAAGTTCCAAAGGATATGAAAGCAGGTGGAGGCGTAGAAGTTAAGGGACCGGAGGTAGCGGCTGAAATAGCCGAAGGCGTTCCACTGTATGAAGTATCAGTAACAACGGAACAACTAGAGCCATCAGTCGACGTCAAGAAGAAGAAAAAGAAGCCTCAAGGTTCTGTAACTGCCATCTCAATCACAAAACCACATGCAGACACTGCTGCGCATGAAGAGACGCAATCACAAAGCGTTACTTATGTTGTTACATATGATGGTGCGGAGAAGGTTATTCCAGCACCTGCTAAGAAAACATCAGCGATAGTTGAAGTTAAAACAAAGGCTGTACCAAAGCTAGCAATACCTGAAATTCCAGAAGCCAAACTCGAGGTGGAGGAACCCAGTTCGCAGTTAACAATAACAGTTCTACAACCACTTCCAGAAATCAGTGCAGAAGTCAAACCTCCAACTCCAGAGATTAAGGTCAAAGCACCAACTGAAGTTGAACAATTAACAATAACAGTCGAACAACCACAACCAGAAATAACTGCAGAGGTCAAACCTCCAACTCCAGAGCTTAAAATCAGGAAACCGTCTGAAGTTGAACAGCTGACAATATCAGTTGAACAGCCTCTTCCTGAAGTAAGTACAAAAGTTAAACCTCCAACTCCGGAAGTCAAAGTCAAAAAGCCATTCGAGGTTGCAGTCGGAACGCCGTCAGTTGAGCTGTCAAAGGGAGGCACTGCTGAAACATTTACCTACATTGTGACCCACGAAGATCGACCATCGAAAATATCAGCAGTTGCTGAACCAGAGAAAAAAGACAAGAAAAAGAAGATACGTTTCCCTGGAAAGTATTTCGGAAGAAGTAAGAAGTATGAAGTCACTGCTGAAGCAGAATTACAGGAACCGGAGGTCTCCGACGTAACAAAAGGAAAAGAGAAACCGATGACAAAAGCTCATATCAAGGCAAAGAAACCAGCCGTAGATCTGTCAAAACAAGAGGTTGTTACGTATGTCGTTAAATATGATGACAAACAACAGGCTGCTCCTGTAACTAAAATAAAATCTCCTGAAATTCCAGAATCCAAGTTCAAGGTAGAGGAGCCAAGTTCACAATTAACGATAACAGTTGATAAACCTCTTCCAGAAATAAGTGCAGAAGTCAAACCTCCAACTCCAGAAATTAAAATCAGGGAACCATCTGAAGTTGAACAATTAACAATAACAGTTGAACAACCTCTTCCAGAAATAAGTGCTGAGGTCAAACCTCCAACTCCAGAAATTAAAATCAGGGAACCGTCTGAAGTTGAACAATTAACAATTACAGTTGAACAACCACTTCCAGAAATAAGTGCAGAAGTCAAACCTCCAACTCCTGAGATAAAAATCAAGGAACAGCCTCTTCCTGAAATAAGTACAAAAGTTAAACTTCCAACTCCGGAAGTCAAAGTCAAAAAGCCATCCGATGTTGTAGTCAGAACACCGTCAATTGAACTGCCAAAGGAAGGCTCTGCCGAAACATTTACCTATATTGTGACCCACGAAGATCGACCATCGAAAAAATCAGAAGTTGCTGAACCCCAGAAAACAGAAAAGAAAAAGAAGATACGTTTCCCTGGAAAGTATTTGGGAAGAAGTCAGAAGTACGAAGTCACTGCTGAAGCAGAATTAAAGGAACCGGAGGTCTCCGAAGTAACAAAAGGAAAAGAGAAACCGATGACAAAAGCCCAGATCAAGGCAAAGAAGCCAGCCATAGATCTTTCAAAGCAAGAGGTTGTTACTTATGTCGTTAAATATGACGACTCATCAAAGGTTGCACCTTCAGCTAAAATAAAAGCTCCTGAAATTCCAGAATCCGGGTTCAAGGTAGAGGAGCCCAGTTCACAATTAACGATAACAGTTGAACAACCTCTTCCAGAAATCAGTGCAGAAGTCAAACCTCCAACTCCAGAGATTAAACTCAAGGAACCGTCTGAAGTTGAACAATTAACAATAACAGTTGAACAACCACAACCAGAAATAAGTGCAGAAGTCAAACCTCCAACACCAGAGATCAAAATGAAGGAACCGTCTGAAGTTGAACAATTAACAATAACAATGGAACCTCTTCCAGAAATAATTAAAGAGGTCCCAACTCCAGAGATTAAAATCAGAGAACCATCTGACGTTGAACAGCTGACAATAACAGCTGAAAATCCTCTTCCTGAAGTAAGTACAAAAGTCAAACCTACAATTCCGGAAGTCAAAGTCAAAAAGCCTTTTGAGGTTGAAGTCGGAACACCGTCAATTGAGCTGTCAAAGGGAGGCACTGCTGAAACATTTACTTACATTGTGACTCACGAAGATCGACCATCAAAAATATCAGCAGTTGCTGAACCCGAGAAAAAAGAAAAGAAAACAAAGATACGTTTCCCTGGAAAGTATTTCGGAAGAAGTAAGAAGTATGAAGTCACTGCTGAAGCAGAATTAAAAGAACCGGAGGTCTCCGACGTAACAAAAGGAAAAGAGAAACCGATGACAAAAGCTCATATCAAGGCAAAGAAACCAGCCGTAGATCTTTCAAAAGAAGAAGTTGTTACGTATGTCGTTAACTATGATGACACACAGAAGGTTGCACCTGTAACTGAAATAAAATCTCCTGAAATTCCAGAATCCAAGTTCAAGGTAGAGGAGCCCAGTTCACATTTAACGATATCAGTTGAACAACCTCTTCCAGATATAAGTGCAAAAGTCAAACCACCAACTCCAGAGATTAAACTCAAGGAGCCGTCTGAAGTTGAACAATTAACAATAACAGTTGAACAACCACTTCCAGAAATCAGTGCAGAAGTCAAACCTCCAACACCAGAGATCAAAATCAAGGAACCGTCTGAAATTGAACAATTAACAATAACAGTTGAACAGCCACAACCAGAAATAAGTGCAGAAATCAATCCTCCAACTCCAGAGATCAAGGAACCATCCGAAGTTGAACAATTAACAATAACAATGGAAACTCTTCCAGAAATAATTAAAGAAGTTCCAACTCCAGAGATTAAAATCAGGGAACCGTCTGAAGTTGAACAATTATCAATAACAGCTGAACAACCTCTTCCAGAAATAACTGCAGAGGTCAAACCTCCAACTCCGGAGATCAAAGTTAAAGCACCAACCGAGATTGCTGTAAAACCACCTTCAGTTGAACTTCCAAAAGCAGGTACAACTGAGACAATTACATATATCGTGAACCACGAAGAACCAACAATAAAGGTATCCGGCGAAGTTAAACCAGAGAAAAAGGAAAAGAAACATGCAGGAATTCGTCTCCCTGGTAAGAAGGAGGCAAAAGACCTAAAAGCCGGAGCTGGTATAGCAGCCAAAGTTCCCACAACAAAAGTGACAGGCGAGACTCCGCTTTACGAAGTGACCGTCACGACAGAACAGCCAGCATCGCCTGTGGAGCCTGATGTGGCTGCTATCCCTGGAGCTAAGGGTGGCGCTGTTCTAAAGGATGGCGTCGAAACTGTTACGTATGTCGTAGAACACGAAAAGGAGCGGCAGGCTAAGGAGGCCTTATCTGCAGAAGGAGAGAAAAAGAGAAAAGACTGGATATGGCGTGTGAAGAAACCATCGAAAAGCATCGACATCAGCACCGAGAGCCAAGAACCCGAGGCTGGAATATCCGCTAAGATTGGGGAACCAAAGCTCGGTATTTCCGCTGAAACAGAAACGCCAGGTAGAGATATATCGATATCTGCAGAAAAACCGAAAGTAGCCCAAGATATTTGTCAGCTTTCAGGTGTTCCTGAAACTCACACCTACATAGTCAACTACGGCGAACCTCAGGTGACTGCTACGAAAGGAAAACTCAAGGCCTGGCCTTTCTCGCGAAAGGTACCGTCTGAAAAACTTGAAGCGAAAGCTAAACCCAAGAAGAACAAGTGGACGTTGTCCAAGAAGAAAGAACCAAAGGTGGTTAAACCAAGGGTAGATATAGAACTAGCAGAGATAACACCACCTGATGTAATTCTCGGTGAAACCATCCGAGGCGACGTCGATGTTAGTGTGCCAGCAGCCCCCTCGATCGCTCTGGAACAGAAGGAAACGATCGCAGGTGATGTCTCAGGAACGGTAGAGCTACCCGCCGCGCCAGAGTACTCGGTAACCGTTACCCACGAGGAGGGTCCATCGGCCGAATCAGTAATTGCCCCTCACCCTGAACTCACAATTCCCGAAGCAGACCTAGAAATAGGAGCAGAGAAGAAGCCAACAGACGTTTCGCAGGTGAAGTACGATGTAGAAGCTAAGCTTCCGGGCCGGAAGGAGCAAGTCTTTGCCGAGAAGGTCGTCACCGGGAAGGTGACGGTGACTGACGCAGAGGCTGAGCGAACGGAACCAAGGGACAAGGACCGATCGGTCATCTCCGGCGGCAGACGCGAAGAGGAGAACGCCGAAGAGGAAACAGTCGTCTATATAGTCAACTACGAACAACCGTTTGGAACTCTGACCAAGACGAGAGACGGCGCCAAAGAAGCGACGCCCGGTTTGAAACCGGAAGTTGCCGCCGAGGCCGAGAAACCAGACGACGTGACGAACATCAAACACAGTGTCCAGGTTCAGATGCCGCAGCTGGAACAGTGCATCCTGGTTCCCATTCGAGACGAAAGCTCTCCGGAAGATAGCTTCTACGGCACCGAGGCGCCGGTGCCTGCCTGGCCGCCAGTGGACGAGCCGGTTTTCGAAGAGGACGTTCGGCCGGACGAGGCCCGAAAGGTCGAGACTAGCGCAGTCGACATAGAGAAACAACTTCCGCCACACTTGGTCGTTGTGGCCGTCGACTTCGGAACGACGTTCAGCGGATATGCCTTCAGCTTCTCACGTGACTCGGCCGGAAGTATACACGTGATGCGGAAGTGGGAAGGCGGCGATCCGGGAGCCGTGGACCACAAGACCCCGACGATCCTGCTGCTGACGCCGATCGGACAGTTCCACTCCTTCGGATTCACGGCTCGGGACTTCTACCACGACCTCAGTCCGAAAGAGGCGGCGCGTTGGCTGTATTTTGAGAAGTTCAAGATGGCGCTACACTTCAATGCCGTAAGTAAATTACACTCTCAAGTAATGTAACTTAATGCAGTTGACTATTCTCTAAATGACAGGTCTAACTGACTAGTAACGTCAATAAAATTTCTTTTGATTCAGTAAAGTAAGTATTTACTTTATGGAACTGCCCGCAAAAGCACTGCGGGAACATCAGATAAGAACAATCTAAGAATGTTCAATCACAAAATAGTGCCCATAATGATTATTACCAATACTGAAAGTTGAAGCTGCCCATAATTCTGTAAGCCTCGTCTGGCTCATTGTTGAGCCTTAGAAATCAATCGATACCTTTTGTACAATGAAGTTTCATTGATGCGGTCATCGTCTTCAGGGATGTAACGTAATTTATTCCAACATTTCTCTTAATTAATTTTAATTAATTGAGGGATAAACTTATTCAGCCGGTGGTACCACAAATCAAGACGCGCGATGATACCAAGGACCATCGAGTCCAAAGACTTAAGAGCGAGGAAAGGGAAAAAATGAACAAATGGAGATGCGATGACTGTCGTATAATTATATGTGGGCAGTGCTTTTTTCAGCCGGAGCGGTCGGGAACGGCATTCCGGAACCTTTTTCAGCTAGAAAAAATTATTTCGTTAATTTAAATTTTTCCTAAAAAATTATTTAAAATTATTTAGATACTTTAATTTAATTTCAGTGCTCTCGGTGTTTATTGATATTGATAAACATGAAATAGAAATATTACCATAAAATATGGCCCTATAACTGTTCTGAATTTGTTGAGTTCCGGAACCTTTTTTTCTAGAAAATAGCACTGTATAATGTGGGCATTAATATAGCTCCTTTTAAGTACTGCTGATGGGTAACTATCGCATAAAAAAGCGGCATAGACATAAAGAGGTGTGACTTAACTACTGAGCGAGTGCAGATTCGAACCGGTATTCGCCGCGTTACAAACCGAACGTCCTAACCAATGGGCCACCGTGCTCCCCGCTAGTCCTCAGTGTACCAACAACTCAACCTTTTTACAGTTCAAACCGTTAGGCTTTCCACGCTGTCGTTGCATACCTCTGAGCGCGTACAGCCTTCACTCGATTGGACCCATTATTACTCTGTATCGTTATAACGGGAAACAGCAAATTTAGCTGTGTAATCATACTCCAATGAGTGTCTAAGCGTGTGAATTGTAAGCCAGTCGATCATTAGAAGGCATGCGTGGAGGGTTTGCATACCAGACGGGTAATGAGTCCGGAATATTTTTTGTACTAAACCGCGAATCGGACAATGAAGGTTAAGTGTGAGAATCATTTTTCCATTGGTACATTGGAAATATTCAGCGTCTTTTTTGGAACGCTGTGGTCGTTGTAAGCGATATAAGTGAAACGTCCTTCGAACTTCAGAGTCAAGCTTATGAAGAGTTTCTATAAAGGAGTGCCCGTGTATTAGGTGTATACCTCTGTCCTCTTAGCTTAATTGTAGATGCTACGAAGAAAACAGAGGAAGAAGTAATAAAGGGACAGTAAAAGAAAGGTAGATAGAATAACAGAGAGTAGAACTAAAAGCAGGATCAAGATAGACAGAGACGCGAATCGCCAGAGAGACATGCCGACAGACGGTCAGAAAAGAGGAGAGACAGACAGACAGAGAAATAGAGACAGAGACAGAGACAGAGAAATAGAAAGAGAGGCAGAGACAGAGACAGAAGACAGAGACAGGAGACAAAGACAGAAAAAGAGAGATAGAGACAGAGACACAGAGAAAGAAAGAGAGACAGACACAGACACAGACAGACAAAGACAGAGACAGAGAGAGACAGAGAAGGTAAGAAAAAGATAAAGAGAAAGGGTGCTGAGGATAATCACGAAAAGTAGGCCTACACAGAAGAAGAGCGTATGGGCAACAACAAAAAACACCATAAAGCGGCGAACGAAGCATCTGCAGTTGAAGACAAGGCTGCTGCTGCTGCTGCTGCTGCTGCTGCTGCTGCTGCTGCTGCTGAGGAATTCCGAGGCCAACCAGGGATGCACGAACGCACGACACAAGCACATAAACCACACCGTGGCGGATGCATAAATTATCATGCGCCGTTTTAATGACACCTCAATGCACGCACATAGTCTGCTTTGGTACAGAAAGGTCGACCAAACAGCAGTTACTTCCTCTCACAAGAAAATATTATTTGGAGTTGCTCTGTAGCTGATAGTTTTATTACCGGATGCCCTTTCAGTTAGATATCGATGCAGGCTGCTGCATACATCCACACTCATATAATGGCGTGCACGCATACACATATGAAGATACAGACATGGAAGCATATATCTAATATGAAGTATATGTATTTGACGAGGTTTCAAGGTAGTTTTTGTTGGGATGCATAAAAACAGAGCAGCATCGTGAAACGACGCCTCCAGAGCAGAGCTGACGTACGTCGGGGCCGCCGACGAAATAATTTCCAGCAATTTCCTAGGACGGCTTTCGCTATCATTATCGTCAGCACCTCCCTCTTGTTTACCGCCGGTTAGAGAGATCGCGGGCGGGGGAGCGGGCGGGACAAGATGCTGCTCTCGACGGTGTGTGCAAGTTTAGATGGGATGCTCTGCCCCGCCCGAAGGGATAATTTTAGAAAGCAGCGCGGGAGCCCCGAAGCTGGAAGCGGTTGTTGGTTGCAGAGTCTGGAGGAAGGAGGAAGAAGACCTAGGAATCAAGGACAGGGAACTGATGGGTTCTGTCTGAATCCTATAGTCGAGGAAAGCGCGATGCTATCCTGCATCTGAACTCGATCCGGGTTTAGAGAATGCGGCGATTGTGCTCCTAGTAAAAGGTTCACAATCACTATATATATATATATAAATATATATATACATATATATATACATGTGGTATATGTATTACATGTACATGTGTTCATGTATATATGTGGTGGAAAAAACGGAGATCATTGTTTGGAAAAAACACGCTCGCCAAGGAAAGCGCTATGCGGATAGTGTTCATCTTATTATTCGACCTTCAATATTTGTCTTTGCAGCGTTATCTGGCAATGTGTAAACACACCAGTTTATCTTTTCTTTCCGTATCATTTCCAGTTACCACATTACTCCAGTCTTTTTTGTCCCATCCTTTGGCACTCTTACTCTGTCTATCTGTCTATCATTTTGTCTGCTTAGCTAAGCATCTGTAATATTTTTGTCTATCTAGGCCTATCTCTGCAGCTGTCTGTTTGGCTGTCTCAATCCAGCGACCAGTCGATCCACTCGCCCTGTTCCATTCATCACTGCTTCCTTCTATGCGTCCTTCGCTCTGTTCTTCCATCCACCCACCCATCCATCACCCAACCATCCATCACCCATTCGGTAGTCCTTCCGTTCTTCCATCCACCAACCCATCCATCCATTCATCCATCCGTCCATCACCAATCCATCCACCCGGTCGTCCTTCCATTCCACTCCGTCCGTCCGTCCGTCCGCCCAACCATCCATCCATACAATAACAACACACCAAGTACCCGCCCATCCACTCATCATCCATTCCATCCATCCATTCATCCACCCACCCACCCACCCCTCCATCCATCCATCCACACACCCACCCATCCACCCACCAACCCATCCATCCATCCATCCATCCATTCATCCAGCCACCGAACCCATCCTCCTCATTTCTTCCACTTCCCTTTCTGTTTCTCCATCCTACCTGAGCATCCTCCACCTGCCTGTCTCCTGCCTGTTTACAACTATTTTTCTTTACTCTCACTCTCTAAATATTCAGTCCTCACTGCAACAATGTTGCTCCAAGAACTTTGAGTCCAATTAACCCCGGCTTAATGATAAGCGTGCTGAGCGAATTAACCAGACCAACGACATAAACCACGTATTATATTGTGCACCTTGGCATCCACGCCTGTTTTTCGCCACTCGAGCACCTGCTAGCATAAATTCGATCTGACATCCAGCCATCACCATATCGACGAGTGCATAAGTAAGTAAGCTATTTATTCTTATAGAGCTGGCACGTGTCACAACACCTATGAAGTTCCTGGACTCTTGATCTCAAAAGAACGTATACAGTTGTTTCAAACCGGTTTAGAAATGTCCTACAATTAAGCCTTCTCAAACTGTTTTAAAACGCACTTGTTTAGATTTGACAGATAGCTAGCTATGTGTGCAGCACCTTTGTTAGGTACTTAAAAGGCTCTATATTAAGTATCCTGATACATTTATACATGCATACATACATACATAGGCCTACATACATAGGCCTACATACATACATACATACATACATACATACATACATACATACATACATACATACATACATACATACATACATACATACATACATACATACATACATACATACATACATAGGCTACACCATAGATGATTTATTTCGGTTGTCTTTTAAAAGTGACCTTACTGGAATGTGACACTGGCAAATAAAATCCATCGTTACAAACAGAACCGTGGTAATTTACTGTTTTGGCGTCCCAAATTATTGACGCATTATGGCATACTGTTTTAGCCTCTCAAATTAAAAATACAGATTACCTGTACTGACTGAGTGTACCAGCTGATTTAATATAGCAACGTTAACTCCTACATAGAATGTTTACAAGATAGGCCTATGAATACTTCCTCTTTCTACGTAATTTTCTCACAAATCAGGCGCTCGTGAATAAGCTGGTGCCCAGCGCTTGGCTTTCGAGTGGCATTTCAGAAGTTTACGATTACGATTACATTCGATTCTTCACAAATGTAGCGTATTCTTAATTCCATGATCGTTCGTTATCCTCTGACATTTAAATCCAATTTAAAGTACAAAAGATTAACGAAGGACACCTTTCACCTTGCGTCACTCGTTTTTTCGGAGCTTAGAAATTATGAGTCTACAGGGACTTTGACGTCAGCAAACAAAATTGCCATCTGTTGTTCGCGAGAAGCACAATTATTTCAGACGCTCGCATTTTTTATATATTGGTCCTCATTCTTTGATGTAGAATATTCTCATCGTTTGAAAATTAGTCAATTACTCTAGTCTAAAGTCGACAACAAAAGGCACAAAAGAATCAATTGCAGCTCATTCCATGATAGTAGGACTTTAATACCGCCATTAGGTGCTTGTCCTATTGTCCATAGGTTTTTCGACCATAGCACATGCAAGTAGGCCTATTTATGTAGAGCCTTTTCAACTTTCACAGCCTCGTGAAATTGCAGGCTTTTTCAGCACCAACATAGCTTGTATACATGCCTTAATCTAAATCTACATGTAATATAATCTAATCCTATTTAATCTAGTCTAATCTAATTATCCATTATAAAATGTAATAAAATATAATATAGCATAGGATAGTATAATAGTATTATATAGTATAATAAATTATAATGTAATGTGATGACATGCAACGTGATGTAACTTGATGTAGCATAACATTCTCTAATTTAATCTATAGCACGATTGTTTATATAATAATTGTATATATTATATTTATTTATATTGTATTTGACTATTTGTTTATTGCACAGAAAGAATGTAAATGTAAGAACATTTTTACATTGCATTTTGGGGGAACTTTATTGAAACAATATTGAAGGTCGGTTGTCTAGCAGACCAGAGGTGATACACCAGTTGAGCAGGTGTGGTTGATGTCTACAGGAACTGAATACAGATACGAAGTTGGCAGCAGCGAATGGTCAATGTGTTCCGGCCATAGATGTCTTCACGCATGCGCTTCGGTTCTTCCGGAAGCACGTCCTACAGGAAGTGAGCGACCAGGTCTCGACGGACGTCCTCAACGAAGACATCTACTGGATCATCACCGTACCAGCCATCTGGACGGAAGAAGCCAAACAGTTCATGAGGCTAGCCGCCTACCGGGTCAGTCACGGTCGATACCTCATGCATTTATTTAGTGTCTTAATTGTTAACGTTCAGGGTGTTAAAGTGTCAAAGTGTTAAAAGGGTGTCAGGGTGTCAAAGTGTTAAAATGCATACGTTCTCTCCCTCTGAACTTGTCTGACTCTTTAAACCACTCAAGACTTTCCTCTTTGACATGGCCTGGGCAGTGATGAGTAGTTATATAAGGGCCGAGTGAAAAGCGGAAGTGACCTAATTAATCACGTGACCTAATTTCCTGGCCCGGAAGTGACCTAATTACCCGGCCTGGAAGTGACCTAATTACCCGGCCTAGAAGTGACCTAATTACCCGGCCTGGAAGTGACCTAATTACCCGACCTGGAAGTGACCTAATTACCCGGCCTGGAAGTGACCTAATTACCCGGCCTGGAAGTGACCTAATTACCCGACCTGGAAGTAACCTAATTAACCGGCCTGGAAGTGACCTAATTACCCGGCCTGGAAGTGACCTAATTACCCGACCTGGAAGTAACCTAATTAACCGGCCTGGAAGTGACCTAATTACGTGTCGGTGGCTCCCAGCTTTACAAAATGGCGGCTGTATGCTGGCTCCCAGCTATACAAAATGGCGGCTGTTTTACATAATGGTGGATGTACGCTGGCTCCCAGCTTTACAAAATGGCGGCTGTATGCTGGCTCCCAGCTTTACAAAATGGCGACTGTATGCTGGCTCCCAGCTTTACAAAATGGTGGCTGTACGCTGGCTCCCCGCTTTACAAAATGGTGGCTGTACGCGGGTTCTCTGACTTACAAAATGGTGGATGTAGACTGATTCCCTGCTTTACAGTGTGGCTGTTGTACACTAGTTCCATGTTTCACCCACCAACCCTAAGTGTATTTCTACCTCCGTGCGTTTTTAACTCAGAGACGAAAGGAGGAGGTAAACCCCACCCCCTTTTGGCTACGAACCTGCATCATCGATATGCATGCACGCTCATAGACAGATATGCAGACAGACTGGTAGACAAACATGCAAGCATGTGTGCAGACTCACATGTAGGCAGACATACAGAGATATTTTCAGACAGATGCAATTAAATTGTACTCCGTCGACATGATAAATAATAAGCCAAAGTTCACTTTGCTATGACAAGGGTTCAAAGCCTCTGGTCCAAGGTGTGAAGTGCATCAAATATAATTATATTGTGTAGTCGGTCACACGATCTATTTGAATGGCAAACAGATCGTCGATGCATTAGACATCCAATGCACACATTAATCCATATCCCTAGAATTCAACCCACACCTGTTCCATTGTAACCACACAATCTTATAAATTCAACTATATTGCGGCAAAATACAAACAGAGGAACCCATACACTAGATTCGCTTAACGCCAGGTATGAACCGGCTTCCTGCTGCCAGGTATGAACCGGCTTCCTGCTGCCAGGTATGAACCGACTTCAGCCTTCACGCGTCAGTAGTCACAACCCCACACATCAAGTGAAGCAACAGTGGACCCATGTTCTAGGTTCGCCTAACGCCAGGTATGAACCGGCTTCCTGCAGCCAGGTATGAACCGACTTCAGGCTTCACACGTCAGTAGTCACAGCCCCACACATCATGTGAAGCAACAGTGGACCCATGCACTAGGTTCGCCTAACGACAGGTATGAATCGACTTCAGGCGTCATGCGCCAGTAGCCACAACCCCATACATCAAATGTCATTGTCCTATAATGGTATACATCGACAGCATGGGCAATGGCTCAGCGCACAGCAAAACAATAGGCAATTGAGGTATCACCCGCCCATGCCACATCGTCCCATATACTCGGTTCACCTGTTGACAGATGTTGCAACTGGATAAATCCAGTTTAAGCTGTTTCCTAAGCGTCATTTAATTTCTGTCACTAGATTCAGAATGAAATTCGAGAGTCTGGATTAATATGGTTTATTGAAATCAACACGGCGTTTACATGAATGTTTTACAAACATAATTATGGACTAAATAATCGTTGAGACCAGTGTCCAAAGTAAGAAGGTTAGTAACAGCATTAACATTTTTATTTCTAGATCTATGAATACAATAAAATATGCAATAATGTCCACAGAAATGACTAACAACGCTTTGTAAGTGTCTATCGTTGAAAATCCAACGTTTGCAATGTCTATTCAAAAAATCTCTAAACGGTGTGTCGGGCGGGCTTCCAAAAGAGTCAAAGTATTCGCCATAGAAAGAATCCTCCACATAGATGACGATCCAATGCCTGCCAGGTTTGTCGTGAGGGTCTGTATTACAGACCAATAGCGCAGGTCCACCAATGTTTAACCTCATAGGTAGACGATCACAAGCAAACACGCCAATAAACATCTGAGCACATTTCGGATCTTTAGACAGAATCGCTTCAATTGTCGAGCTGTTCATGTTCAATTCTTGTAGTCGAAAATGACGTTTCTCGAGCGATCAATCTCCAAAATATTCTCAAACTCTGCAAATGCTATGACATTTATCGTATTCTCCAAAGCTTGCGAAAATTTCATATCAAGCCGAACGTTTCCTTGTTTAAGCAGGTTGAAATGATCACCCTCGGATAAATCAGGAGTCAGATCGAATGCATAAAGAGCATATCCACCAGCAAAGTCCTCTCTGCTTATCTGATTTCCTTCGTCTCGCATCCACTTGCCAGTTCCCATAAATAACGAGGCATATGCATTAATATATTGATTGGTTGCAAAGTTAATTTCCAAGGGTTTCACCGACTGCTGCTGACCATCCAAATATACTTTTAGTTGTGACAGATTCATATGTTTAAAGTTGAAGGGATTCTTCGTATAGAGTCCGTTAAACGCGTCGTTGTCTACACATCCGATAACGAGTCTAGTAGGTAACTGTCCAGAGAAAAGACTCTCCTGTGAAGCATCAAGATTGCCTCTGGGTATGGTAAAGGTTTTACAGACGACTCTTCGTATTGGAAATTTCACGTTTCCACGTTCAATAGCTTTCGCATGTGCGAGAAACACGGACGGACTTAGTTTTACTTTTCTAACATATAATTTACATTCCAGAATTCGAACTTTATAGGTCGCACCTACAACGCTCGACATCAAGCAGAATGAATCTTTATTTCTAACGAGACGCACCCTTATATTGATGTCATTAGGAAGGAAACGATCCTGAAAAAATAGATCGCTGTGAATACACCCAAGCATGTCGACAACACCTCCACCATCTATGAATGCACTACGTTTCTTAAAACCAGCATTTGATGCATCATCATCATGTGGATTGGCATCTTCAAAATGACCTGCATTATCCTTGTAATATAGAGCCGAAGTAAGTTGAGAAGTCTTTGCTGCTTTACCATAGCTTAATATAGTTTCCAAATAACTACGATAAGCATACGTATTGTTTGAAGATGTGACAAGTGTGTCGTTTAAAGTAATGTCAACTTCGGAAAACAAACTGTGCAAAAACAAATTAACCGGTCCAACATGCACACCTGCGGCTATCGGTTCGTTGTTTGCACCAACTATTTGAGCTCTAACATATAATTGCGTGCTCGACAAATCGAGATAGTCCTGTCCAGCACCAGTAATGCTAAATTCAATCGGTGTTCCTTGTGAAATCGATGCTACGGGGTTATATTCTACAAATGACCCAGCTTCTATACTAGTTTGCGTTGGTGGTACGATAAAGAGATCCAATTCACTCTTTGTACATTCACACGATTGTGGGTGAACAAATGCCATACTTAAAGTTTGCCGAATATGTCGCTCTTGCTTCTTTTACTTTGAGGCTTTGTTGATCTTTTACGTCTCAGCTTCCTTCTTCCACCACTACCACCTTGTGTATTGAAATCATTGGAAGATGCAAATGCTTTTATACCTTCTGGAATACGTCTTTTGCTTGAATCTTTGAAATTATGACCTTCTGAAACATCATTGGCAATCTGTAGACCGGTTCTCAAAACCTGTTTCCCGAATGCTTTAGCGCCCGTTTGAATCAATGGCCAAGCGCTTCTGAAGAAGCCGCTCAGAATACTTCCCAACCCATGACCGCGTTGCATGCGTGAACCTTGAAATACAGGCATACCGCTACCACTCTGTTTCATATAATAATCTTCGTACGCGAACCTATTCGCATCGCAACAAAATTGTCTTTTCATTGTAAGAGGTATGGTATTTTGCAATGTCTGAAATGAAGTGTCACAATGGACTTTCCGTACTCGAATGGAATCGGATTGCCAGTGTCGGTCCTTATATCTATTTCGATTGAGTCAAAGTTCTTCTGTTGTAGCGGTACGTATAGGGGTTTTTCATATAACACGTGCACATTATCGCCGCCTTTACCATCTAGGTGAACGATACGAAGTAACGGTGCTTTGGTATCGCCTATCGGAATATGTTCCAAGACATTACAATACACGTATGCGGCAGAAAACCCACGATTTATGTCGCAAGCATTTGCAGACACCCAGTCTAAATATTCGTTACGATCATATTCATCGTGTTGGATTGGATTCTGCCACTCGCCAACACCCAACATTGCACACAATGCTGGAGATAATAGTATGTGTGCACCCCAGTTTATATTCGCTTTGATACGCTTCGTTATAGTATCATATTTAAATGATGGAAATGTAACGATTTTGAATTCATCAACCATATATTTTATTTGATCGTTAATTGCCTGTACGAGATCGGATACCGAATCGTAATAGCCAGGTGTTAGATGCAGCATCTGATGGAAAAAATCCTTTGAATCGACACCCGGATATACGAACTGTGAATATATAAAGTGTCCTTCTCCTCTTTCTAAATTGAACCACGTATGTTGATATTGGAGTTCGACCAATCCTACCTCCCAATCACCTGATAAAGCAATGCCATTTTCTAGTCTTGTCGTATAATGCGTAACCGTGTTATTTGGATAGTAATTCATAGAGCTGTTACTCGGTAAGGTCATGTAAAAATGTGCCATCCTGTTCGTATCACGTACTTTGTACGAATGAACTCGGTAGCCGCTAGGCATCGAATATATCTGAAGTCCAAGAGTTAAAGCTATCGTCGTAGCCTTTCCACTTTACAAAATATTCGGTATTACGACCTCGCTTGCGAGTTTTTAACACCTTTTCAATTTTGTAAATGTCGTCTTCTTTAATTATCCGTTGCAGTTCCTCTTCGTAGAATTTTCCTTTTATTTTCTCTTCAGATAAGTCTGCTATTTCATAGGTTATGGGGTCGGAGGGTATTCGCGCAACAATTGTGGTTTCACAAAGTTTAAACTTTCTAAAGACTCAAATTTTCTAAGAGTTTTCGATTTCTCAAGTTTTCAGCTTAGGAAGTTCTCAGTTTAGCAAATTGTAAGTTTCTCAAGTTGTATGTTTATCCAATTGTATGTTTCTCAAGTTTTAAGGTTTCTCAAGTTGTGCGTTTCTCAAGTTGAAAGTTTATCAAGTCTTATGTTTTGCAAAGTTTGCAAGTTTCATAAAGTTTTAAGTTTCCGTAGTTGTAACTTTTCCAATTCCAAGCAGCGCAATACTCTAAGAGTCGCAATTTTGACATGAAAGTCAACGTCTCATGAATCTAAGAGTCTTATGTTGATTATACAAGTCTCCATTTCATACATCTTCGTTACATAGAACTCGTAAGTTTCTCTTATCCGTGTGTCTTTGCAGTTTAAGAGTCACAATTCTAGCGTACCCGCTGCCATTCTACACATCGTATGTGAGCTATACATCCACTCATTGCATCTGACATTGTCCCCTAGCCACTGCAATTTTAACATGTAAGTTGACCTCTCATGCCTCTTTGTAATCTAAAAGTCTTATCCTATGCATTTAAACAATCTAAGTGTGGTAATTTTAGTATACGCATGGCTATTCTTTGCATCTTGGCAATTTAAGAGATACAATTTTAGTATACCCACAGTCATTCTCTGCATCTTAGCTACAATTATTTATGCTTACATATGCACACATAGTGTTGATACACAAACATCCACTTACACAAATTCATACACCAGTCTGCTATGAATATGCTAATAATACCCTATACATGGTTCGATAAGGGCCAATATGCTTCGTCTAATGAACATAATTTAGTATGCATCAATAAGAGCGCAACTTTAACGTATATTAAAATAACAGCTTACCTATGCCTCTCTCTTCCTCTCTCCCTCCCTTCCTCCCTCCCTTCCTCCCTCTCTCTGTGTTCTTCCTTTTTTTTTACGCCACTTTGTTTGATATTTGAGAATTGTGCACGTTCAGAATAATAATATGTCTAACTGTCACTCTCTCCATTCCAACCTCGTACTCTTACTTCGTGTTCTTCCTTTTTACATCAATTTTGTTTGATATTTGAGAATTATACACTTTCAGAATAATAATATGTCAAACTGCCACTCTCTCCATTCCAACCTCGTGCTCTTACTCCGTGTTCTTTCTTTTTACATCAAGTTTGTTTGATATTTGAGAATTATACACTTTCAGAATAATAATATGTCAAACTGCCACTCTCTCCATTCCATCCTCGTGCTCTTACTCCGTGTTCTTTCTTTTTACATCAAGTTTGTTTGATATTTGAGAATTATTGTGCACTTTCAGAATAATAATATGCCAAACTGTCACTCTCTCCATTCCAACCTCGTGCTCTTACTCCGTGTTCTTTCTTTTTACATCAAGTTTGTTTGATATTTGAGAATTTTGTACTTTCAGAATAATAATAATATGTCAAACTGTCACTCTCTCCATTCCAACCTCGTGCTCTT
Source organism: Aporrectodea caliginosa (assembly GCA_020284085.1). Classification (NCBI taxonomy): domain Eukaryota; kingdom Metazoa; phylum Annelida; class Clitellata; order Crassiclitellata; family Lumbricidae; genus Aporrectodea; species Aporrectodea caliginosa. The sequence continues at coordinate 2,287,925 of JACEVL010000507.1, read as the reverse complement.
TCCTCTGCCTCTGTCTAGCTGACACCCTTCCACCCTACTTGATATTTGAGAATTTTGTACTTTCAGAATAATAATAATATGTCAAACTGTCACTCTCTCCATTCCAACCTCGTGCTCTTTCCTCTGCCTCTGTCTAGCTGACTCTCTCCCACCCTTCCACCCTACTTCTTGCTCTTTCTCCGTGTTCTTCCTTTTTACATCAGTTTTGTTTGATATTTGAGAATTGTATACTTTCAGAATTGTACACTTTCAGAATAATAATAATAACTCTCGCAATGTATATGGAAAGATGGATGATTATATAATTAGTCTCACAAGAGTGCAACTTTAACGTATATTAAAATATTAAATGGTATTTATTTAAAATATAATTAAAATAGAATTAAAATAATAAACATGTCGCTGTAAGCTGTGCTTCTACCAATAGGATTCGTATAATGAAGAAATAACCTGCACTAAAAAGAGTACAACTTTAATGTATATTAAAAATATTAAATGGTATTTATTTGAAATATATTGAAAATATAATTAAAATAATAAACCTGTCACTGTATGATGTGCTTCTAGCTGATATGCATTCAACCAATAGCGTAAACAAATGGATTGTGCACAGCGTGAATAATTAATATTCAGCTCAGCCTCCATTCGCTAGGTGGTACCTGTCAATCAAATTGACCGATACTAAAACAAGCCTCAATCAATGACTAAGCTCCGCCTCCTCTGCCGCATACCATTGTTTTTTAAAACTCTTGTTTTTTAAAACTCCTATTGTTTTTAAAACTCCTATTGTTGAGCGTCTATTGGGTTGGTATTGGCCTATTGTTTAATGAGCCATTGTGTTGGTATTGGCCTATTGTTTAATGGCCTTTGTGTTGATATTGGCCCATTGTTGTCATTCCTTTATGTGTTTGTATTAGCGTGTTAGAAATTCCTTTGTGTTAGAAATTCCTTTGAGTTGGAAATTCCTTTGTGTTGGAGACTCCTTTGTGTTTGTAGCGCCTATTGTGTTTGTAGCGCCTATTGTGTTAGTAACGCCTATTGTTTGCGCTTGTACCGGTTCTATTGTTTGCGCTTGTAGCGCCTATTGTTTGCGCTTGTAGCGCCTATTGTTTGCGCTTGTAGCGCCTATTGTGTTAGAAACGTGATGACGTCACTGATATGGTACTCTCTCTTACCAATCTACTGTGATGGGTAGCCTGTTAACTATTTGTTTTAGTTAAAAAATAACTATTTTTCAACTAAAATAAAAAAGTTTAACTAAAAGTTTGCAACCGATTTGTAAATAAGTTAACTAAACTAAAAATATTTAGTTAAACTTTTTTCCAACTTTTTAACAAACTTTAACAAGCGTTTAAAATTAGCTTCTCTAACAGCTACGTCCGGGTAGTGCCAGTACCAAGCCTGGTGAGAGGAGGAGGTCGTCGTCAATGGCCGTGGTAGCCATAAGATGTCGTTACACACTGAAACAACTGCTACTACTACTACTAAGAAACAATATAATTTCTAATCGCAATTTATATAGCGCCATTTGATCGTTGTGATCCTTGGTTTCTAGGCCGGAATCGCATCGCCAAACTATCCCGACCAGCTGCTCATATCCCTCGAACCCGAGGCAGCATCGATCTACGTGCGCAAGCAACGACTCCACCAGTTGGTTCCTGAGGTTCCGTTCCAACGTCGACGTTCCTGCAGAAGATCCGTGACTCCGGAACCGACAGCAGTCAACCAGCCAATCGTCACCTCGGAACGCAAGGTTCTTCCAACAGGTATAATACAGCAACACCCATGCCTGCATTTCCATGGGTATAATATGGGACCTCAAGGCTCAATGGGCTCTGTATGGGTTCCATACGGGAGATGGGTCCTATATGGACCTTTTGTGGGTATGCAGGCGGGGCCCTATCCTATCTCTTGAACGTGAGGCACCTTCTCCGCCACAGGGAAGAGCGACGCTCCCAAATTCTTAGGCATATAATATGGGTCTGATATTGGCCTCAGGTGGGCATGCAGGCGGGGCCCTGTCTCTCTAAAGGTGAGGCACCTTCTCCGCTACAGGGAATAGCGTCGCTCCCAAATCCTAAAGCTCCGCGTCATCGGTGCTCGCTGTGCCAGAACCTCCCCGACATAAATTCTAGTACTGGCCCCTCCTGTGGTTAAAAGATCGCTTACACCACGAATGGTAAGCAAGACTTTTTGTATGTATACATGATGCAATGAGCAGACGATAGAAGGAGGATATACATGTTGATATACCACGGTGAAAATTGCACAAAAATTGTTCCTATCATCATGGTCTTTGAAGCCATTAGGCGTCATTTTTGGATTCAGACGATAGAATTAGAGAAATGCTGAAAACAACATCTGGATTTATAATCCGGATCCACCCAAACGGCTGCTGACTGCTGTTGGCTGGATGGTTAGGTCTATGTCCTTGCTCTGGCTGAGTCTGTGACCTTGACCCTGGACCTGTTGCTATCCGAAGAACAACGGGATGTCGTCTAGCCCGGCGCATGCGTGGAGTCTGGCGCATGCGCATAGATAGAAGCTCCCTCTGGGGAATATCTCGTTTCCAGACGAGAGAAGTCGTAAATCAAATCCAGGTCGAAGTCGATCGTCTGATTTTCACTTTACTTTGAGATAAAAATCAATGACGTAACTAGGACTTTTCGTTTTGGGGATTTAAGCCTTGAGCATGGCGAGTGCGGTAGCACGAGCGGCGACGAGCCTATAGAGGGGCCGGGGGCTAGATTTATTTGGGGTGGGGTTAAGCCCCAAGCCCAACGCTAGCAATGTCCCTGATAAAAAATCTCGGAGTTAATGACAAGAAATACATGACAAGAAATACATAAATGATAATCTACGACGACGACGTCGTTGATGATGATGATGATGTTGCTCCCGTTGCAATAAATTGTGATAATGTTGCTGTTGTTAATGTAGTTGTTGGTGATATTGATGATGACAACTGGTGGTGGTGATAACGGTGATAATGCTGTTGTTATTGCTGTTCGTGACGATGCATGATGATGATGATGATGCACGTCTTGTTATTTGTTGACAGACTCTGGTCAGTTAGTGAGAACGACTACGACAGTGACCGTCAGTTGGCCAGTAGTGACCACCATTCCACAGACAGACATCACAGTCGGTCATCAGGTCGACACAGCAGGTAGGCTTTCATCTCATCCAACAGGTAGGCTATTAACCTCTTGACCCTCTCATCCAACAGGTAGGCTATCAACCTCTTGTCCCCTCCCATCCAATCAATCAATCAATTTCGTTTATTCACAACACCAAGCTGACAGGTCGCAACTTGTTACAGGTAACAGATAGGAAAAATTGTCTAAGCTCTGACAGTTAGTTATTAAATGGGTTGAGATAGCAAATATTATTTCTGCTCTAACTAAGGAAGATTTATAGGCTGGTGGCAATGTTAGTTAGGGCAACCAATATGGTATAGACCGGAGATAATGTATTCCAATAATCCAACACACACAGACTACACCTCACTCAGGTTACCTATACAGGTGTGAATAACGTGTAGTATAATACATAGTATACAATATAATATTTATAGTATAACTAGATATTTGCCCGTCCTAAGACGGTTAAAAATGACCTCGCATGCGGCTCGCGCCAGCGGGCCACATATTGGACCGCACGGCAATAGACTATCGTGCAGCCCAACTTTCATGACACTAAATTTTAATGATTACTTGATCTAGGGACGAGGTACATGGTGGTCGACTGCGGTGGAGGCACAGTCGATATAACGGTTCATGAGATTCAATCGAGGGATGGAACTCTAAGGGAACTACACAGAGCCACAGGAGGACCATTCGGATCAGTCGGTCAGTACTCAGTAGTAGTACACTCTCATCATTATCACCATTGTCATCGTTATCATCGTCATCATCATCATCATCATCATCATCATCATCATCATCACCATCAGCATCGCTATCCTCCTCATCATCATCATCACCATCGTCATCGTTGTCATCGTCATCATCATCGTCATCATCGTCATTATCATCATCATCATCATCATCATCATCATCACCATCAGCATCGCTATCCTCCTCATCATCATCATCACCATCGTCATCGTTGTCATCGTCATCATCATCGTCATCATCGTCATTATCATCATCATCATCATCAGCTTCACCATTATCAGCATCATGGTTATTATCATGATCATCACCATCGTCATCATCATCGTCACCATTATCATCATAGTGGTCTTCATCGTAGTCGAAATTCTTTAGATGGTAGGGCCTAGTAGTAAAATGTAATTTGAAACGTTTTTCTATAGCGACCTATGGCTTCGACCCTACTCATTTTTAAATGAATTGTTCGCTTGAGATCCTTCACCACCGCTGTCCGTTTCAATAGCTGCCATGCCAAGGTCCTTGTGCACGGACCGTGCTACGGTGCTAGCCTGAGATTTAAATCTCTTAAATAAACCAGCATCGGAAAACGAACCGCGATCCCCACGCTCTCTAACACAGAGGGGCATAAGACGCAGTCTACGCTCTAACCAATGTAGCTAACTGGCCAGCAAGAAGAGGAGAAGAGGGGGCAAAGCGGGGTCGTCAGTTCGTTACCCTGTTGTTTTTTTCAGCCGTCGATCAGGAGTTTGAGAAGCTATTGGTCGAGATCTTTGGCGTTGACTTCATCGATGTCTTCAAGGCGAAGAGACCAGCTGGGTGGGTCGACCTACTGATGGCTTTCGAGTCGAGGAAGAGGGCAGCCAACCCATACAACACGAAACCACTCAACGTCTCCCTACCCTTCTCATTCATCGACTACCACAAGAAATACAGGGTGAACAGATACTATACTATCCAGATGTTATAATTATGCTATCTCATAGTATTCATTTGCTATCCCAATTTAAACTATACCGATTCAGCCGAGGAAATATATAGGGTGGTTTAAAAAGCTTCTTAAAATATGGTTTATAGTGTCTTCATACATACATAAATATTTGTAAATATATACATACATACATGAATGCATACATGCATGCACAAATGCATACATCCATACATACATGCATACATATATAATACATACATACATACATCCATACATACTTACATATATGCATACATATATACATATAGATACACACATATAAATTTATACAAATATGCATTCATGCGTGTATACCTGCATATACGTACACACATATAAATATACATACAAACATGGCACATGCATACTTGCACATAGCCTACATGTACATGATATGACGACGACGAATGACGATGACGATGTTTTATGTATTATGCATTAATATTCTGTATTAATCTTGCCGTGTGCTGTGCGTTTGCTAGTGCTTTTCATTAAAGAATAAATTTACTTACTTACTTGTGTGTAGAACTGTCCGGTGGAGCATGCCATCCGGAAGTACGGTAACCGTGACATCCGGTGGTCCTCACAAGGAATGCTTCGTCTGATGCCCGAAGCCATGAACCGACTCTTCCTTCCGGCCATTGACAAGATCAAGGAAGCCATCGGAAATGTACTCAACGACAGCGAAGTCAAAGGTACTCAGTCTCAAGCAGGCCTATAGCCTACTCGCATTGCATTGCTGAAGTTAAAGGTACTGAGCTGAATAATAATTATATTCGCATTGCATTGCAAAAATAATATAATATTGAATATAATTCAAGCTGGGCCTACACTTGCTTTGCGTTGCAAAAGTCATAGGTACTGAGCTCAAGTATACTCGCATCGGACTGCAGAATGTAAATACAAATGTATAATAGATTATATAATACAAGTAGCCTACATAAATTACAATGTATTGTATTGCTACCGATGAATAATGTGAAATGTATGCGTATGTGTGTGTCTGTGTGCGTGTGGGTGTGGGTGGCGTGTGTGTGTCAGTATGTGTGCTTATGTCTACCTGTGTGTATGCGTGTGACTGTGTCTGTATCGTAATACTGTTATGTTCTGTTTGTTTGAAGGTCTGCGGTTTTTGTTCCTCGTCGGTGGATTCGCCGATTCTCCGATGCTTCAGTTGGCCATTCGACAAGAATTCGGACACCTGCTGAGAATCATCATACCAAACGATGCCAGCATCTCCATCCTCAAAGGTCAGCCAACATACGCCCATATAGGCCTACAGGTCACCGTGTGATGGCATGGTGGCCGATTAGTTAGAGCACTCGGCCTGTAAAGCGGAGAGTACGGGTTCGAGCCTCGTCCGAGGCGGTCACTGTGTAAGGACATTGAGCAAGTACTTCACTCCCATTTGCTCTGTAGGAATGTATGTACACACGTACACTTTATACACACATACATACATAGCCTACATACATACACACATGCGTGCATGCATGCATGTAGCCTACACATTTGCATATACATAGCCTAAACGCAAACATACATGTGTGCATTTATGTATGTAGGCCTATGTATGACATTGTATGTAAATACAAACCGCTAGTATTAAACTTAGTTAGAGAACTTAATAAAGCCACAGATAAAAACATGCATAGGCCTACTGTAACATGCGTACATAATTGCATGTAGGCTACATGCATACACGCATGCGCACAAACATACATAGACACGTAGGCTAATAATGCGTGCGTGCATGAAAGCATGCGACCACATACTATCATAGATGCTGATGATTGATATATATCAGGCAGGCACATAAAAACGACGCTTATTAAATTGACACCGGAAGCCATCAATAGAACAGTTGGCCATCATCGGATGAATTTATGGCTGAGTGACTTCGTCTGAGCTCAAAGCAAATGAAGCCGACAGCTGATCAGCCGATAGGCGTTCAGACAGACACGACGCCTTTAGAAGTAGCAATTATGGTATTGCCATCCAATGGCAATATAATTGGGCTACATCAATGTGGTCGTGCTAAGTGTTCGTATTATTAGCCGATCATGGGGCCTATATTAACCATAAATAGGTCAAAGTGGCAATCCCATATGATGTAAAAATCATATTAAAATAGTAGCCTAGTAGCAATAATAATAAAAATAATAATAATAAATATCAGACACTACATAATAATAATAATAATAATAATAATAATAATAATAATAATAATAATAATAATAATAATAATAATAATAATAATAATAATAATAATAATAATAATAATAATGCTAAATACGACCACCTGCTGGCCAACCACCATTTTGTCCCCTTGGCCTTTGAGACCCTTGGCCTTATAAATAACAGTGGACTGGACTTTATTAAGGACCTGGGAATGGGGGACTCTGTATAAATGGCTGCTATAGGTGGCGCCAGGATGGGATAGAGTTTGGCTACTCTAGGTAAAATGTGTGCTCTGTTGTGCGGTAGGTTTATTTCATAGACATCTTACATTTAATATATGATGTCTATGGTTTATTTACGCTAAAGTTGTCTAAAGTTTGACCACATCACATACTGGCGACGCCTATCGCCGCTTAAAGGAACTGCTCACAGAGTCCCCCATTGGGAAAACGTTTAAAACTAAGTTCTGGAGATATCAGAGACAGCTAGCTTATCTTTTCCAACGCGCCTGTCTACCACCATCCAGCTCTTTTTAATGCTGTTGCCTTTCGAGGTAGGCCTACATTTGCCCAACCAGACACTGCCGAGTGAGTTGCCGTTTCAGACCACCATCAGTAGGCTAACATCTCCGGATAGCATAGGCGTAGCTACATGGAGGCACGAGGAGGCAGTTGCCTCCTCTTGCTGTCTTTATATACTGGAACTTCTATTGACCAATGACCCCAATAACCAGAATTTTGCCAATGGTCTGTGAAGTTGCCTCCTCTTGAATTTAAGTCTGGCTACCCTCCTGCCGGATAGGTCTATTGTTTGGATCGCCTGAGGGATCACTAATACCTCGGGCAAAAAAAATAATAAACGTAGGCCTAATAATAATAATGATAATAATAATAATAATCGCAAGTTGTCGTTAGTGACTTAATAAAACTGCTAAGTCATCTTTTAGACACCTTTAAATCGTTGAATTTCGATGCTATATATTTGTCATTCTCGTTCTATCGGTAATAATCCTTCGACGGTTATGGCAACCCGAAGATATATATATATATATCTTCGTTTATTATAACCAATCAGGCTGGCAAACCGCAGCTCAGTACAAACAGGTTAAATACATTAATATAGGAAAAGAAAAGAGGTTGAAAAGAAGATGGCGTTAAACAGCACGTAGGCCTAATATAAGCCTAATCTAAGAAAATGAATAATAATAAAAACAAGGATAATAATAACAGTAATAATATCAGCCACAATTATAATAGGCCTACAATGAAATAGTGCACAGTAGCCTACATTCAGGATCAAGCGCCCTGATATAGGCCTATAGCCTGATTTTCATAAATTAGCCTCATGGGCGTAGGCATAGGCCTATTTAGGGGTGGTTTTGCGGGTTCAACTCCCCATAAAAAAATGCATTACTGTTATTAAAAACTAAAAATGTAGAAAAATACGACCATTTTCAATGGAGCCCCTAAAACTTTAAACCTCTCCGAATTTTTTCTCTAATTACCTACCCTATAGCCTAAGTTAGGCCTAGCGTATGGAAAATGGCACCAAGTCCAATGCCACAGTCGCTCCGTTTTCCCGGCCATGATCACATTATGTTGGGTCGGGAGCGCTTCTGATTAGTAACCTAAGGGGCGCTATATAAATCCTCGTAATGAATGAACGAATGCATGTATAGCCTAATGATGCGTATTTTAGGCGCGGTCTGCTTCGGACTCGATCCAACGGTGATAACAACACGGAAGTCTCGGATGACGTACGGCGTCGGAGTGCTGAACCGCTTCGTGCCCGGCCAGCACCCGCCGTCGAAGCTCATCCTGAAGGACGGCGAGGAGTGGTGCACGGACGTTTTCGACGCCCTCGTCTACGCCGACCAGTCGGTCGCCATCGGTGACACGGTCCTGCGTCGATACACGCTGGTTCCCGGTGACGCCGACGACGTCATCGTGTCAAAGGTCGTCAACATTTACTCGTCTGACAGACGCGACGTCAAGTACGTCACCGAGAGAGGTGTCACGCGGTGTGGCACGCTGTGTTTGACGGACGATGACAGCAAGAAGCCCTCGGCGAGCAGGCAGCAGCACCAGAAAGATCGAGAGGTCCAAGTACGCATGACCTTTGGACACACCGAGATCAAGGTCACGGCTTTTGAGCTGGGCACGAGAAAGAGCGTCCGCGCGACGATCGACTTTCTTAATAAGTGACGTCATCCGATTGAGGTCAAGGCAGGCGAGCTATAAATAGGCGACCCGACCTAATTAATAATTTATTGTCGACTGTCAACACTGAAACGCTATTTTTATAAAGGTACCGGACAGTAGCTGTCAACTAGCTTAGAGTTCACGTTGAATTAGTTAACGACTTTGCCGTATCAGTTCTTATAATATACGGTTTCATAATTGGCGCCGAACGTTAATTATTGCCATTTATTGAGTGCTCTAAGTTTCCTGTTTTCAGAAACTCGCCATAACGCCTTTAACTTTATATTGTTTATTCGAGCAATATTGAAAGTTCTGTGTTGCAGTAAAACCTGTAGCTCTATCTTATTCCGTATTATCGTTTTCATTTGTTAAAGTCAACTCTACATGTTGAAGAAGAGAAGAGAAGAATAGAGGAACTGTGAAGAAGAGAAGAGAAGAATAGAGCAGTTTTTTTAAACCTGTAGCTCTATCTTATTCCGTATTATTGTTCTCATTATTTTATCAAGTGAATTCTACAGAGAAGAGGCGAATAGAACAGTTCCTTAAGCAGCCATGGGTATAGTGGTAACGGCTTCATTTTCTTGTCCTCGGCATATGAGGGCGTGTGGCCAGTCCTCTCCCTCGCCGTCTCATATTCCCACTGACACTGTACGGTCAGTGTATAGCTGATTTTGGTAGAGGGCGCAGGTGGAAACCAATCGTAATCGTAATCTCCAAATTTCTAAAGCGCCACTCGAAAGCCAAGCGCAGGGCACCAGCTTATTCACGAGCGCTGCAACTTATTCACGAGCGCTGCAAAAATCTAGAAACAATTTTCTGTCCTTGTGGGAATTTGAACCCCAACCTCTCAGTTGATAGTCCAGCACACTAACCACTAGACTGCCCAACTCGAACTAGACGAAACTGCATTGTCTAGTTTAATATCACACAGATCTAGAAACTCCTTTTTAATGTTGTGACTAGCTTGAGCTCGGCCCTCTGGTGGACAGGAAGGTGTCACGTCTTGTTTACATAACCCAACCTTCATACAATGAGACTGCAAAAAAGAAGTTGCTAAAATTTCATATCGATAGTTTCTTTTCAGGGCCAGTTAAGGGCCACCAATTTAGTCAGTACGCAGAATTCTAGAAAATTGGCCTCCTCCCTATACTCACGTATAAATTTTTTACACCCCCCCACCTGCATACGTCCTCTTGACGCACCCCTAATCCTATAGAATGCCCCGAATCCTATACAACGGTCTATATTTAATCAAGGCATGTTGAGCTGTGTGATAGTTAACAAACTACACCTATCCCAGAGTCCTACTTCTCCTGGTAGCAATTGTTTCTGAAAGTTTACTTTACAATAGCTGTTCATTACACTAGCTATTCAGTGGCTTTGTACAAGGCCAATAATAGACAAATTATCGAGGTTTCACCCCGTTTCCACGTGCACATACATTAACCTTTTAACGACGAGCTGCTTATGGTTTCCCATACATTTTAGTACACGCTCGTCATTAAAGGGTTAACAGTAGACCTGAGAACGCAAGCCTATACATTTGGGTTAACCTCCATCCCCTCCATGCATACGTACTAAATGGATTGCCCCAATGGGACTCTTCAGACCAGGGAGTGAATTCAGTGACAGTCATCAATGTAGATTAATCCTTTTCATTCAGTATATCCATCATTTTCATTAAATATTAACACAACTATCGGGTAACTCAAATTTGTGAACAAAATACAGACATTGCGGATCTGAGAATATTATTTAAACTGGATAACACGAATTATAAATGTAATCAAATACCTTTCACAAAGCAAACAACAGACAATAAAATAATTATATTATGGCAAATTTTAAAATAAAAATTAAGGTGACATAATTTATCACAAAGCAGAGACTTCAATCACAAGTTCTCGCATTTTAAAAATTCTCTTATACGAACAATAATTTCTTAACAACAAATGAAAGCGGGGCAACTGGCCCACTCACTAGCACTCATACGCTATTTTAACACTGATTTTGACAAGGAGAGGTTGACACCAATTTCAAACTGTTGCAGCTTTCGAACTTTACCACATCAGAAAATATTCATCGGCGATCTCATCATGCAACTCCTAAAGGTGGTGTTATAAAGAGCATCACCATATTACTGTCAAATACCAAGACCAACTCCTTCCTACACATTTACAGCAGCAACTCAACCAAATATCAGTGCCAGAAGTCCCAGTGTCTTATCAGTAAATTTGTAGCATATATGAAATTGGACATACATTTATAAATTAATATTAAATTCCCTGCATAGAGGAACAAAATTAATTAAATCACAAAGCATTAAATCATTGGCCAAAAGTAAATTAAAATGATTAGCTAAGGCATTGCTGTATATTTCTCCTCTGGTTGGGTCTTAATAATAATCTGAAAGCCTTCCATATGGCCATTATCATAACATACAAAAGCAGAAGAAAACTGATTTTAACCTAAATACCTGTACGACTGTACATCCTCTGACTATTATGACAAATCAAAACAACGTAACAATGATCATTAATATTTTAAACACTGTTCAAAGGCTAAATGCCTTAATCCATGGACTGCCTTCATGGAACAGTCTCCCACTTCAAATTAGAACTTTACCACAAATAGCTCTGAAAACACATCATTTTATATTAAACGTTAATACGCACTTTTTAGAAGGACAAGTTACAGTGCTCTTGTAAGGTTCTTAAAATAAAACATGTTAGATGAGTGCTCAGATCCAAGCACATATACAAGCAAGGGATTCATTGCAAAAACCAGCAAGATTCTAGAACCCCTTGTGTTCAATCACGAACCAACAATCAAGCAACAAACAAGCTAAATAATTATATCTGCACATGAACAGTTCAAATGAACCGCTTTTCCACAGTTCAAATTCTACAGTGCAACAGGTAACAATAATTCCTATAAATAGCCTTTGAAAAACACGACAGGAAACTATAAAATATATTCTCGCAGCAGTCAATGAAATAAAAGGTGTCTGACATTTCAGACACAGCTCTTTGCCATTAGTAATATTCGATGACTTCTTTTCCTCACGCACTTCATGATTTCGTCTTATTAAATACACCTTTTGAGCAGTTTAATTGAAATTTGCACAGAACATGTGCAACTGCAAATGCTGGCAATTAAATCATCAACTCAAGTTTTAAGAAGCTTAAAACTCTCATTTTCAGCCAGCAGTAGCGTCACTCGTAAACTTATATTATACACGTTTCCGATGCACTAACAACGTGTTTACAATTAAATGGGAATAGCAAAACCATCCGAATACACAGCAAACCTTATTTTGTACCATAACTTAGAAGTGCTTAATTATTCAGCACATCAGCATACGAAAGACGCAATAATTTGTAAAAGAAGATAACAAATCAATCAGTGTAATTTGCAACAGTTCGACGGATCATGCTTTGTCAGGCGTACTGTTTTGCAGTACGGCAATGGCATCTTTAACGGCATGGTATATAATATTTTTGACCTAAAACAAAGAACAAACATTGCACTTAAACAAATAAACAAATTACTTTGGGAAATTCATAAAATCTGTGTAGGCAAAGTAAACATTCATTCAATAAAATGTAAATGTTTTCTATAGCAACCATATGGCTTCGACCCCGCTCATTTTTCAATAAACTGATCGGGTGAGGCCCTTCACCGCTGTCCATTTCAATGGGTGCTGTGCCATTTAAGTTCCCAATGTACGGACCGTGCTAAGCGCCCCTATCAACATTTACCCCAAGACCATGCCTGGTCCAGGGCTGAATCAAACACGACAAAAGTAGTGGAACAATTAGAAAACCTCTCAGCCTTGCAACAAAATTTTATTTTAATTTAAATTTAGAACTATAATACATGCCCTAATTCCACAATTCCAAATTCTCAATAACCGTCTGATCACACAATAAATTATCGAAAGTAAGCAGACACTAAGACATTCTTCAAAGAGATCCCAAAGGTACCATATAAATGTTCACATACTTACATACATACACCTTTCAGCATAAACTAGAAATACTTATATAACCTAGATACCTAAATATTGTCTTGCCCTGTATTGGTATGTATGTATGAGCTCTTGTTATAGCGCCCCTTCAAGATTTGTACTCAGAGGCGCTCCCGACTACAGCACGGACACTGAATCGGAGTTTCATGCCGAAGCGCATGAGCAATTGCGAGTGAAGGACTTGCCCAGGGTCCCTACGCGGCGGCTTGAGGTGGACTCGAACCCGCAACCCTCCGGCTGCAAGGCACCGAACATACCCCTACATCACCGCACCCCAGTGGTAGTCACCCACTGACTCATAACAGCACTGCCATACCTAAATAAGCAAACAGGAGATTTACAAATAGAAAACCCAATGCACCAGACCTGAAGTTTGTCCTCGTGATTGCTGTGAGTATCTGAGAGGTGTCGAAATTCCTGAGTCATCTTGAAACAGTGGCTCAGGTTCTCCGGCGACACAAAATCCTCGGCTGCCTTGATACAGCTGTGTAAGTTCCGCACCTGTAGAAAACAATGCATTCGTAACCGTAAAACAACATGATTTCAGATCCAGCTTTCACCCAACTGTGGTTTGCTTCAGGTGCACCATTGTCTTTGTGATAGAGAAGTTGCCACTTGGATATAGCAATCCTTTCAAACAACTCGGTTCCAGCAAATTATTTAGACCCAACACGACGTTCCACAAAATCTGGCCATACTTACAAGTGCAGTTCCTTTAGCTAACCTCGAGGCAGCTACATTTGTTTACAAAGGATTACTTTACTCTGCCTGACGTCATGGTTTTTGTGTAGGCACCATTGTAACGGCATGGCTGTGTTACGGCGCCATAGAAATTGTTAAGTAATTAAAGTGTAAGTGTATTCTTTATTATACCAATTGCTAACCGCATTTTGGTTTACCAAAGCCTAACATACCATAAAAGTCTAAATAAGCCAACTATCCCTGGCGTTAAACTACATCGTAAATCATCCGCATTATGAATGTTTTCCGAGCCAAACTGTCGGCTCTTATAATAATTAAGTCATCATCGCACCTTTCTGTTTTGCCATACCTGATGAGGGGCACCAGCCGGTATGAAGATCGCGTCACCGACACACTGGACAAGAGTGTAGCCCTGCACCGAGTATTCACGAAGTAGGCGTTCGCGCAGCATCTCATCGAGGTACCAACTCTGGTCGTGGATCGGGTCGTGATGAGCCTCAACCGGTTCCCCGATTTCCAACCCAACCTATAGTTACCACATATCAGAAAAATTCAACTTCCGCAGAGACAACACTGGCTGACATCTTCTAATTCAGCACAGACATTTGGGCTTGCCCTGATCACATCAATCAATCAATCAATCTGTCAATCAATCCATCAATCAATCCATCAATCAATCTATCAATCAATTGATCAATCAATCAATCAATCAATAAGTCAATCAATGAATCAATATAAACTTGCTATGCCAATATCGTATACGTGTTGTGACATAAAAAAATCCAGATCGATATTTAACGATCGGTAACTGTTGCCACTGTATGACACCTGATTCTTGACATTGCAATGTGAAGCCACCTAATTCTGTATGTGGCAATCCTATTTCTGAACAAAGCAATTAATCTGCCAAGCCTACCTCGACTGAAACAACATACTGTAAAGTTAACTTTTGAAAAATTCAAAACTACATCAACAGTAAAGTCAAAGTAACATGTTCCAAAATTTATAATGTTCTTTGATAAAAAAATTCTGCAACAGCTCTGAAGAGTTTACTAAATAAATACAAATTAATTATGAATCATCTGGAAGTTTAATTAATTAACTTCTGGACCTTGACGCATGTTGTACGGCAAGGAGGTGCAAAGCTCTTTTTTTAGGTCTCAACACAGCAAGGGATAAATCCCAAAGTCGTGACTATAGGAAAAGTTTCATTGCAGGAAGTGTTACCCATTACATAACACTCCATTGTCTAAAGAACTCGAAAATTACTGTAGGCAAAAATCGCCCTATGACAACAGAAGTTGCTCACTTTAGTAAGCAAATCTCGGATCTTGTCCGAGTCCTTGGCATCAAAGATGTGCCACAGGGCACCGGGCTTATGGCCATGCTCAGTCGTCCTGGCCATCGTAAGTTCACAGCAACCGGCCTTTCTCATTGCGTCAAGTGCGGCTGAATTAACATCACAACAACAGTTAAGAATGGTGGTGATGATCATCACTCTTTTTGTTTAATACAATCCAGCCAAGAATATCAATTATCATAAACATAATATATATATATATATATATATATATATATATATATATATATATATATATATACACACACACCCCAACACGAATCAGTTAACCAAATAATGACCAACTGACCATGACAAACAGAAGCAAACTGAGCCAGTAATTATTAATTAATTCAAGAGCAACTTTAACTCTAGCAGGAGTTAAGTGAAGGTCCATGTTTGGAGATGAGAGAGCTCTCGGTAGAAAAAACACATTCATAGTACATCCACAACCAGATTGCAAACCTTAAAAACAAAATTAAAAACCTAACCTCAAATATAATTAAACAAATAAACAAGGTTTGGAAATATTATCGTAAAAACTAATACAAGAGACATAATTCAAATTTAAAACAAGCACAAATAAAGAACACACCAAAGACCCAAACGTGATCCTGTGTAAACTGCTGATGATAATGGTGCTATATAAATAAGCACAATTATAATAATTAAGATATTCTTTGTCATAATATCCTCTAGCACAGACAATACAACCACAAATCAGATTTCAATCAACATTTCCCAGTGAGTTCACATACCTGCTTCGTGGTCCTCGGTGTCGTCCTTTGCAATTCCCACGTATAGGATCAGATTCACAGCGTCCGAGACGTCCAGGTGCAGATTTGTCGACCCCACCAGTGGATGTAGAGCCGATCCGTATGCGTTGTACATCTTGGGCCCAAGGTCCGGCCGCACGAAGAATTCCGGGAGACGTGACGCCAAATTGAAAACCCCCGATCGATCCGTGTATTCCGGAAGGGGAAGACCTTGCAGGAGATCTTTGAACCTGGTCGGCAGCATCTCGCTGAAGTCCTCCATGGGTGGCCAGTCTTTCAGCTTGAGTATCATCGGCTTGCCGTCGGCGTCCTTCAGTCGCGACTTCACCGATTCGAATCCTTGCCAGAAATGCCGCATCTCATGACCGATGAGAACGACCTTGTGGGAACAGTCTACAAGGTCATTTTCCATGTCTCCGAACTCCTCCGCGAACACCTCTGGCAGCCAAAGGTTCTTGGTGATGTACTGGTCGCAGTTACTGAACATGACCGGCTGGCCCTTCCGCCAGACCTCCTGGAACTTCTTGATGTTGTCGGGATTGCGAGGTTCGAGCAGCTGTAACAGACGACCGCTGTCTAGAAAAACATGTGCCACTTCCTGAGGGCTCGAGGAAATCGGGGTTACGGGTGTCGACGTGACATCGTT
Source organism: Aporrectodea caliginosa (assembly GCA_020284085.1). NCBI lineage: Eukaryota > Metazoa > Annelida > Clitellata > Crassiclitellata > Lumbricidae > Aporrectodea > Aporrectodea caliginosa. Next base: position 2,271,187 of record JACEVL010000507.1, on the reverse strand, counting down.
GGTCACCAAAGAACTGTCTGGAGACGGATGAGGTGTCGCTTTTGAAACCATATGTGACACTCTCTCCCTCATCACCCTTCGAAAGACATCGTCTAGATTTTTGTAGCTTGACACCGGTGGTTTCTCGAGTTTCACGCCATTGAATCCGGAATTTGTTTCCAACAGGAATTCCCGAAGCGTACGCGGACCTTGGCCTTTGACGGCTCTCGAGTTTGATTTAACGCCCGCTTTGTCGGCCGACTGAAGCTCTACTTCTGATCCAGTTTTCTGGCTCAAGTTCTTCTTCAAGTCCTCCTTTGAATCTTCTTTATCACCCGGAGGTTCTGTGCCAACTGAACCAAGACCCCCACAATGTTTACTGTCGTTCACAGGAACTTTGTCATCGCTCTGTGTTATGCGATTAACCTGTTCAAGTGTATTTGGCTCTTCTGAAAGAGCGATGATTCGATCCTCGCCGCATGGACAGTTCTCTGATATACGCCAGGTCTTCCTGACGTCGTGAATCATTCGGCCAACAACCCACAACACTAAAATAAATTTGACAGCAGATTATGAGACTCAAGTCCGACAAAGCAAGTAACCATGGAAGAGTAAAAGATTAATGACTTCGGGGCAGAATACTAAGAAATACGTTGGAATGATCGGTTTTAGGGTGTCACTGTGCACTGAAGCAAGCACTTCATTTAAAACTGTCATTCTTTAAGAACTTCAACACCAGTTAGGCCAGTTTAAAAAAGTAATTTTCTAATGCAAATACATACATACATGAGCAACTCAAAGGGTCAACAGCACTTAATCAATCAATCAATCAAAATTTGAATAAAATCTGGATGCTATGTCCCTTCAAGATACCTAGTCAGAGGCGCTCCCGGCCCAACCACGGCTAAAGAGAACTTCAATTTTTAAGCATAGCTAGAATACCAAGGAGTTCATCCTAGGTAGGAGACGAAGCTCCAGTGGAAGGCTGTTCCAATTGGTTGGGCCCACAACGGATAAAGCCCAGTGCTGCATGATGGGAGTGCGTGTGAAGGGGACAAGCAAGTCGCCATGAACTACATGATGCATGCATGATACACTGGCCTCTCCTTGTAATGAAAGTTCTGCAATTGTAACATGATAGTAGAACAATGAGGTCACACTGCAGAACTGAATAAAATTTGTGTGCTAAGTTACAACCACAACCTTCCAGCATTCATGCTATGATGATGCACCATCAGAAGATTTTGGTATATAAAGTACTGTGCCACATCCACATTACATTGCTGTCCTGCAAAACCTGGGACATGTTCTGCTTGGGTTACTGACACCAAAAAAGAAAACAGTCTATGCCCTTAGACCAAGAGCACATGACCATATATTGCCCAAAGTTGTATAACCTTATGAAGAAGACTTTTTGGTTAGGATGTTGTATCTGTATTAATTGTTATGTATGTATGTATGTATGTATGTATGTATGAGCACTTGTTATAGCGCCCCTTCAATATTTCTACTCAGAGGCGCCTCCCGACTACAGCGCTGACACTGAATCAGAGTTTCACACCGAAGCGCATGAGCAATTGCGAGTGAAGGACTTGCCCAGGGTCCCTACGCCGCGGCTTGAGGTGGATTCGAACCCGCAACCCTCCGGCTGCAAGGCACCGAGCATACCCCTACACCACTGCGCCCCACGATGAAAGTTCCCACATTATCTTACATGTATGTGCACCAGAGTGTGCCTTTGTCGGCTGGTGAAATAAAGAATATACTTACTAACTTACTTCTACAAGCAAGTTCTGCTGTAGAGTAAAAGCAGAAGCCGCTAAAAACCAACCGTCGCTTGGTATGATCTGCGTAAGCATCATTTCCTTTGGGTCGTGGGGCTGGCGACTGACGCTGCACTTGGCCCACATGAGGAATCCGCGATCGCATGTCGCACAGGTCACGTCTTCGTGACACCGTGTGCACTTGTGCGTCTTTGTTCGATAACAGTCAAGGCAGACGACGTAGCCGCACTTTCGACAGACCCAGTGTACGTTGAAGAGGGTCGTACTACATACGTCACACATCTCGCGCACGCCATTCACAGCTCGCTTCCACGCAACATCGCCTGCAAAGCATGCAACATGTTTTAAGTGACTCAGTATTTATAGCTTATGCAGGCAACATCACCTGCAATGCAAGCAACATGTTTTAAGTGACTCACTAATATTTACAGCTTATACAGGCAATATTAACTGTGATGCATCAGTGAATTTTAAGTAGGATTGGGCATTTAACGTGCTATTAACGCGATTAATACGTTAATTAATTAACGCGATTAATTTTTTTAACGGAGTTAACACGATTGTCACTGCGCCCAATTATTTATAGAAATGTGCTAAAACAATTCTTGATTAAACCGCTCAGTTTAAACGTTAAAGTAAAAACTAAAAAGTAAAAACAAGTAGTAAAAGCATGTTCGCTTTTGTTCATTGACTGCAAGCATTTATATAGCGCATATTCAACGTAATTACTCAGAGACGGTAGATTAGTTGTACATGTTATCTATTGTGACATGCGTTAAAAATTAATCGCGTTATTAACAGCTTATACAGGCAATGTTAACTGCAATATGTATTATGCCATAGGAACTGTGAGAACTGTTCAAAATAATTTCTGTCAACGTCAATGGCCTTTGTTGCCATAAGATCTTGTTAAACTCTGGTTTCATTCATTAATTGCCAGAACTTAATATGCTTTAAAAACCTTACTATAAAAATTCCACGCAGTCAACCGCAATGCATGAGTTGTGCCTACGTAATCAATCACTCAATCAAACTTTTTTATTGAAGCCGTATCAAATCAAATCACATAACATTTCAACATAAAATATCAGGATTGGCCGCAAGAGGAGTCCCAAAAGGGATCAAGATCCCGCTAGCTAGGGACACCTAAAACAACATTTCAGAAATCTGAATTAGTAACTAATAATTAATAATTAATAACTCTGCATTCAATCAAAAATTTAAAGACTGGTACATAGAAGTCTGTAACTCGGCAGGTGTGTAGATTTCTTACCATTACTCGCAATCCAAGACATGGCCTCTTTTTCTTGTTCAACCAGTTCACAGAACCGATTTCCAACATTCTTGATGATATACTTAGCCATTTCCACATCGATCTGAGGGTTGACGATGGGAAGAAGAGGCATCCACAGCGATATTTCCACAGCGTCCGCATCGGTAGGACTGGAAAAGCCACTGCTGACGTACAATCCTTTTCCAGTCAACGTCAGTCTGCAAAATGTAAATCAACTGATTCAGTATCATCATCATCAGTTCCTGAGGCCAGCCATTTGGCAGCGATGGGCACGAATAAATGATCTCCATTGTCCTTGGTCATTTGTCAAGTCCATTGCTGATCCCTTAGTGTTAGTCCAAGTGATCTGATGTCCTCATTTATATTATTGTTGGTGCAGAGGCTTGGATGACTGTCACCTGGGCAAATTTGGTGCGAAATCTTGCAGCTATTTCGTAAATACAATACAATACAATAAGACGAACCTGCGGAAGGCGTGAAATCGACAGAGGACCTGTGACAGCTTGCTTGGGTCGTTGCACGCCGACTTGCATTCCCTGCACTTGAGCAGAACTGGTGGAAGAGAGAGGCACGACTTGTCTTGAATGCAGGTTCGAAAGCCGTTTGACGCGTCACAGACCGGGTTCAGTTTCTTCTTTGACAAAGCATAAGATGGATTTTCTGAAACAATGCAAGTAAACGCAAATCGTGTATGGTAGAAATAAAATATATGCAGCTTTTTATGCTTGTACAACTGGGCGCATTTTACAAAACAGTCAGTTGAGATACTGCTAATAAAGAAAGACCAAAATGAAGTGTCTATTAAAGCCACTGTGAGAGACCTCTTCCTGCCAGTTCATTGTTTCTCATGTTTCTTGCTGCCTGGCTTAGGTATGCACTTTTAAACTTTAGAGGGAGAATTATCAAATGTCCATTGCATTGTATGATTGTACAGAGACTTTAGGAGACTGGCGAGTTCATCAGTAGACAAGTGACATATGCAGATATGATCAATTTGATTAATCAACCAAAATCTTTAGAAATGCCTACATAAACAAACACACACAAACATTCACACATACATAAATCTGAGCGACTCTGAGTAGTTATCATGAAGGGGCGCTATATAAATATCAGATATAGATACAACATATGTACATACGAGCCTCTTCCGTGGTGGGCCCAGTGGTCTGGAACGGGCTCCCCAGGAGATATCTATATACGATACGACTGTGGCCGCAGAAACAAACACAAACAAAAACTAGACACTAACCAAACTTTAGTCCCAAGGAATGCAGCTGTGTCTGAAGCTGCTTTACTTTTTTCTCACAGTCTGACTTCTGCTGTGAAGTCACTACAGCGCTCTTCTGATTCTCCGGCCGGTGGGCGGTGTCAGGTGTGGCAAGCTGCAAGTAAAAAATATGCACATGTTTTAATGAGTCTACGGCTTATGTCTCATCTATTTAGAAAGCATATCAGTCCAGGTACATGTATGATTATGCGTCAAAGTGTACCTTGTAATTAGGAGAACAGTCTGAAACTTCTCTAAGCTGTTTCACACAGTCAAAGATTGAATACAGTCAAAGGTGTAATACTTCTAGCTGTAAAAGCTTCTGTCCATTTAGTTTCCTCGTGGATCCTAAAGTTAGTTCAGCTCTAGAAAGTAGATTTGTCATAACACAACCTCACTACAAGGTGGTTCTAGCTAAGGCTCCAAAAGGCAGTGTTATAACAGGTTGTTAGCTGTTCCTTTGGCACAAATCTCAATCAATGCAGTATTGCGCTTTTTCAATCAATCAATCAATCAGAATTTATATAGCGCCCCTTCGAGATCCTTACTCAGAGGTGCTCTGACCCAGTCCAAACAGAAATCAGCAAATGGAACTGGATCAGGTAGTGCTCGGGAGATGGTGTATAGCCAAAGAGAATGGCCTCCCTTTGGAGCTGCACGTCGTCTTAGCTATGGATTCTGTATACACACTTCCTACAAACACTTGAAAACTGTTCTTTTCCATCACGGTTGATCTGGCAGCACCTCTGTGTAGTTATCTTGGAAAGGCGATAATCAAATGCTCTGAATGAATGAAGTTTCGATGCAATACGAGAAAAAGAGAAACAGTTAGAGAACATGTTCTTACGCTGTTCATCTGAATTGACAACAGTTTTGGGTTTGGCATCTTGTCACCAGTTGAACCCTCAATCTGATGGCACTTGTTGCTATCCAGGCGCTTCAGCATATCCAGTATTCGCGACAGATCCTGCAATTCATCTTCGTATTCTTCGTACCACATCTTTGAAATTCCGTCACCCACCCTGGCGATTGCCGGCTGCCTGAAACCGCTATTAACATTTACGAGGGTCGAGGAAACATTCTTCGTGGTTGGCAGTCCTTCTAATTTGCATGTTACGGCGGCTTTAAGGCCCTGTGCTGGAGTTTCAGACTTCGACAGAGGAAGTAGATCAGAGGAAGTCATCTGGGTAGAATTTGAAGCAGGCTGCTGAGCTGATGTTTGTTGAGGCAAGGTTCGATGTTTGGCATTCATCGTTTTAGTTTTGTTCGGCTGCACTGACTTTCTTTTGCCCTTTATTATCTCTATGCGCGAGTCCGACTTGGCGTCATAGTAATAGACGTGACTCTTACTCTTAGAAACCTTGGACACCTGTCGTGCTTGACGAGTCTGATTCCCTTGCGACGGCACAGATGAACCCATACTGCCAGTGAAGGATGAAGAGGTGGTGGCGAGATATTTTGTGTCACAAGCTGTCGTCGGTTTTAGACTAGATTGAGAATCGCTCGGCTTAGGGTCAGAGGCTTTAGAGACCTCTACGCTGTTGGATGTGAATGGTTCATTAGTTGAGATATGAGGACCAGAGTTCTGTCTGCCCATTGCACCGCTACCATCCTGTCTAGCCGCTGGCGAACTGGTACTCCGAGGAAGACCGCCAAAGCTTTCGACTGGTGAACTGAGGGAAGAAACAGTACTTTTGGTAGAACTGCCTGCACTAATTCTTTGTGCAGTAGGGTTCATTCCGCAGTTCATCTTCAGCCCGTATTTCCGCAGAGCGGTTTCAACAAGCTCCTGCACAATTTCTTGGGGATTCTTGTCAGATCTCACACCCAAACTTTGTCGCAAGTTACTTATGTCATTAGCTGTCAAAGTGCTGGCCTGGTTCCGTGGGCCACGGAGGGATGCTGAAAACTGGCACTGGAAATCTGCCGGTCTCTGCATACCTCGTATTACAGGGCCAGCTGGTGACCTTACCGTGTTTGCAGCAGAACCCCGCACTTGCTGCGATCCAGCGAAATTCTGTCTTCTGCCAAGCTGAGCTGAATTCGGCTTCAGAAGACCTGCGGCTTGTTCCTGGCCTTGCATAAGCTGGAACCTTGTTTGTACAGGCATTCGCTTGGTTGTAAATTGGCCAGGTGGATCAGCGCCTGAGTTTTGCAAGTTCGGCATTTGCTGGAATCCACCGGCGTTTGATCTAACTTGGCCTTGGGGGTGCCTTGGTCTTTGCTGAACTCCTCTGGCACGCTGCACTCCTTGGAATTGCATTGCACTCGGCTGATTTCCAGACGTACTTTGAACTCCTTGGAATCGAGCGGGGCTTGGCATTTGCTGGTTTCCAACAGAACCTTGGATTCCTTGATTTCTAACTGTGCACGGTTGATTCTCAATAGTACTCTGCATTCGGACAGGCTGTTGCTGGTTTAGAGTTGCATTCTGCACTCCTGGCATTCGCACTTGGCCTTGCATCGGCTGAACCCCAGCTGTAGTTTGCACTCCAGGCATTCGCACTTGGCCTTGCATCGGCTGAACCCCAGCGGTAGTTTGCACTCCAGGCATTCGCACTTGGCCCTGCATCGGCTGAACTCCAGCTGTAGCTTGCACTCCAGGCATTCGCACTTGGCCTTGCATCGGCTGAACTCCAGCTGTAGCTTGCACTCCAGGCATTCGCACTTGGCCTTGCATCGGCTGAACCCCGGCTGTAGTTTGCACTCCAGGCATTCGCACTTGGCCTTGCATCGGCTGAACCCCACCTGTAGTTTGCACTCCAGGCATTCGCACTTGGCCTTGCATCGGCTGAACCCCAGCTGTAGTTTGCACTCCAGGCATTCGCACTTGGCCTTGCATCGGCTGAACCCCAGCTGTAGTTTGCACTCCAGGCATTCGCACTTGGCCTTGCATCGGCTGAACCCCAGCTGTAGTTTGCACTCCAGGCATTCGCACTTGGCCTTGCATCGGCTGAACCCCAGCTGTAGTTTGCACTCCAGGCATTCGCACTTGGCCTTGCATCGGCTGAACCCCAGCTGTAGTTTGCACTCCAGGCATTCGCACCTGGCCTTGCATCGGCTGAACTCCAGCTGTAGTTTGTACTCCAGGCATTCGCACTTGGCCTTGCATCGGCTGAACCCCACCTGTAGTTTGCACTCCAGGCATTCGCACTTGGCCTTGCATCGGCTGAACCGCAGGTGTAGTTTGCACTCCAGGCATTCGCACTTGGCCTTGCATCGGCTGTACTCCAGCTGTAGTTTGCACTCCAGGCATTCGCACTTGGCCTTGCATCGGCTGAACTCCATTTGCATTCTGCACTCCTGGCATTCTCACTTGGCCCTGCATTTGCTGCACTCCAGTAGCACTTTGCACTCTAACTGAGCTCTGTGTTTGTTGTAATCCACTTGTAGTTTGCACTAGCTGCACTCTACTTGGGCTCAACATCTGCTGCAATACACTTGCACTTTGCATTCCCTGCATTCTACCTGGGCTCTGCAGTTGCTGCACGAGATTTGCCCTTGCCATTCCAACCGGGCTTTGCACCTGCTGCAAACCACTCGCATTTCCCATTCCTTGTGCTCTCACTGGACTCATCATCAGCTGGTTTCTGTTTGGCGTACCTAGTGCAACTTGGAACTTTACCGGACTTTGCATCTGCACCTCGCTTCCAACACTCTGAGACGTGTGAAATCCATGAATTGCAGTCATCTGCTGCTTATTTCCACCATTCGACAATTCACTGCTCGTCTCTTGACCATGAATTTTTCCAGCAGCGACTGGAACCTCGGTCATAGTCATGCCAGGTGAAAAAAATCGTGGCTTACTTGGTGGATTTCTTATCTGTACTGGTATGGTACCGATATATTCGACTCCGGGAGGCAGGTGCAAGACGGGATTCTGCTGAATGAGTCCAGTACTTCCCATTGCTTCGCCAGGGCCCTGTTGGTTTCCGGGTGACCCTGCAATCTGGGCATTAGAGGGGCAGTAGCCGGATGTAGAGGCCACTGAAGTAGTTCCTCCGGGGGAAGTGGGACCCGGAGCTGGAATGACAAACATCACTGACGGTCTGTAGCCAAGTAAAGTCTTGATCTTGGATGAATCCGGGTTCGGTGGAGGGGAACGGGATGCGGTCAAGACGGATGTGGTTGCAGTGGCTGGCATGGCCGGCGCTCCTGGCTTTGAACCTGGCAGCGGATTTGTCGAGATCGTAAAAACAACAGGAGTGCCACCCTAGAACAGAATGGAAAAAAACACTTACGAACATACTCCAGACACTTAACCCTTTAACGACGAGCGTGTACTAAAATGCATGGGAAATCCGATGCAGCTCGTCGTTAAAGGGTTAATCAACAGTTGAAAGTTATGTTATGTAATGTAATATAACAGAACACTTGTATAATGCATCTTAAGAGCCTCTCAGAGTGTATGCGAATATCAGTCAGATGAAAAAAGGTGTGTCTTTAATAATAATAATAATATTCTTCTTTAAAAATTGAAACTGACAAGTACGCAGTGGAAATGGTGGAAATGCCTGCCTTCGCCAAATTCCCACTATATGTGCACAACATCTCGGAGCCATCAATGCTCTGTTGTATCGTCAGCAACGTTTTCAAACTTACGAAAGAGAGCAACCGTTTCATTGTATTGTATTCATTTGCATTACCGGTTGGCTTACCCCTTGGTTAGGGTGAGTTGTCATGATGGCACTGAAGAGGTTCCTCGACCCCGGGTCGACCTGCAGAGGTCTTGCAGAGCCGCTGTTGTACTCAGAGGTCGGGCCAGTTGTTGCCACCAGTTGCTGTCTAGCAGGACCTTGACCAGTGGATGATGGAGATCTCAAGGGAAAATCAACTGCAGCACCTGATGAATCTAGCTTTGGCTGTTTAGCCTAAAATCAAAAGCACGTGAAGGCAAACAAATGAATGTATTTATACATGTGTGCATAAATACATTCATACATAAATATATACACATACGCAAATACATACATGCATAAATACACACATACATAATGTGTGTATGTGTGCTGGATGCCTATATGCATGGAGCAACTTGGGGCAGAAAATTACATTAAATTAAGTATTGCAAAACAAAATAAGATAAACATTGTATTAAATTTAGTATCGCAAACAAAATTTGATAAGCATTATATTAAATTAGTAATGATTAGTCTAATCTAATGGCTTCCATAGTAGTGCTGTCATAGAGTCAAAATCATCAATCTATGGTCACTTCAAGTGAAACTGCAAGCAAAATAGGTGTTGCAAGCAGGAGGCAGAGACCAAAAATAAGATAACTGCAAACAGAAAGTGCCATGACAAATGCGGTGCAACATTTTCAAAGTAGACCACCTACCACTGGATGTTCCTCAGAACTAGTTCGACTTCTTGGTTTTGGAACATTGCTGCTGCCCGCTTTCAAACATATATTGAAATCTGCAAAACATATTCAAAATAAACCACACATCTCATACATGGGCTCGTCTATAAAGCACTTTTGCAAAGAATGTCATAAGTCGGGTGTTCCCTCCCATGTCTGCGTTTGGCATTACCCCCCCCCCAATCCCCTTTACAGACATCCACACTCCAAGAGTACAGAGGTCTACACTAGGCTAGCTGTTGATCGTGCAAGGCTAACTGTCCAATAATTATTATTGTGTGGGGTACTTTGACACTGGCAAGCCCAGCAAAGGACTCCAGAGAGATCCAAACAGAGTAGAATGTCTGCCATCTGTATCTGACTCAAGTTGGTGTTAATGACAACAGTTGTACTGACGTAACTGTACTACCAAATTTAAATCCAGAGTCTTTATTGGACAAAGCACTCCCTTGTCTGCACCTGGGTGACCAATCCCTCCCCCTTTGAGGACATGGTTAATGGATGACAACCTCAATCAATATACAAAAATAACATACCCTATGACAACCTTATTTCACATTACGTTCAATAGGGTAAGGCCTGTATGAAAACTGGCACTTGAAATAATATTCATTAATTTCTTTAATTAATTTCGACTGGTATATGGCTATACCAGTCACAGTCATCACAAAATCAGCATAGACGTTCTGGAAAGGACATCCATTAGGAAGTGAAACACAACAATACATAAACAAGCTTTACGAAACAAGCATTTCAACAATCAATTACTACTGGCACACAAAGTACTAAGTACCTGAATGTTAATTAATGTATCACCAGCTGTTAACTAACATGCTTATGGATAGGTACTAGTACACCATTGATTTAACCCTGGCACATTGTTATAACTGCACTATAGAAGTTACTTATAACTGCACTATAGTATAGACTATAGAAGTTACTTGAATTCATCAACACCTGAAGACAGTAAGCAGAAACATTAAATACTATAAACTGCAGCTAAATTTCATAACAAAAACATACAAGAATCAAGGCAGGTAATTTATGATGGAGAAGGATCAGAACAAAAGACAGGTAACCTATGCTTGGCAAACAAGTATAAGTTTTACACAATGTAGAAATGAAAACTGAACCTCTATTATCGAGTTCCATCTGCACAAGTGCTGCATTTTCCACATGCTCTATTCCACCGTCATCCAAAACAGTCACCGACTACAAGAAAATTGACCACCAAAATCATCTCAAACATGGTCCCTGTATTTCTATGGGTAACCAAATTTAAGAAGAAATAGAAAGTATCATTATTATTATTATTACCACAGCAATTTTGTATAGCACCCCTTCAAGGTTGCCTACTCAGGAGCACTCCCAGCCCAACCCCGGCCAACAGAACAGTCTTAAGGGCAGTGTAAAATGAAAAAGAGTGACCAATTGGTATTTGACCAAGGGTAGTAGGGAGTCCATTCCAGGTCGAAGGGACAGACACAGAGAACATATGGGGCTGCCTGATAGCAGTCCGTGAGCGGGGCACAGTAAGTTCAGCTTGTGCAGTGGCGCTGGATGCGCATGGAGGAGTAGCAGAGCTCCCACAAGTATAGAGCGCCTGACCAAAACTGAAATTCGGTTAAAACATTGAGCTGTGGGTAAGGGAGCCATTGGAGTACATCCCACATGAACCCAGAGACTCGGCCAAACCTGGGAGGAAGACTGCTTTATATGAGAAACATGGCACATTTGCGGTGTATTTAGTTATATAATAATTTGTGCTTCAGAAATCTTCTTATAATAATAATAATTCAACGAATTACAGCTTTTTGGGTGCGCCATCGGTTAATGCCTCATACGTTAGTTAATAGCTTTGGGGTACATAACAGTACTTCGCATTAAGCGGAACAACGTGCTATCTGGAAGAACATTAACGCGTCTACACTCTACCTAACAAAATGCCATTTGCAACATTCAGACCTTGGTGTGTTCATTTGCCGTGACGATTCTGCCACTGTACCACTGACTGTTGTTTGCAATATTGTACACTGTGACACGACAGCCTATCACTAGAGAGGGACAGCTGAGCAGAACGTGCTGGCCTTGCTGAAAATTCAGCCAGTTCCGAGCACACACCCAGTCATTCGTAGCCGCACTGTCGCACATTCGCCTCACGTCTTCCTCCTGCAAATCAGCATTCATTAAATTAACAAAATATTATTATTATTGATTAAATTTGTAAACCACACACGGTCACACCGAAATGCGAATCTGAGGCGGATAGTCAGCCGCCAGAAGAAGATGCAGTTAGATATCCAAGTGATTGAAAGCCAAGGACAAATAGTTAGTTTTTAGCCGCTTTTTGAAGGAAGGAAGTGAATTTGAGCTCATGAAGAGAGAGTTGCAGTAGATTCCATGCATTGGGCAAAGGCATGGAATGCATGCAAGCCCGTAACTGTTTTGCACCGTTCTGCCAGCTCTAAAAGACCCGTACTTCATACAAAAGCAACACCAGTCCAAGCCTAAAGGGTGTTGATACTCATTACTTACATAGAGGTCCTCTGTAAAGAAACAAGGCCCACATAAACAGAAGTCACTGTTAGCACGATGCCACACACAGGTAAGACACTCAACCAACAGAGTCGACCAGAAACAACAACCATCTTGGCTGCAGACATGCACCACAGGAATATACAACTAAAGACGTGAATAGCTGTTCTTTAAATCCTTAATTTAAAAAAAAACAGGATTTACCTTGAGATGCACTATGTTAGAATCAACCACAAAATTCAGCGTCCTATCAGGCGTCAAAGATTCGACCAGACGAAAGCTATTGGCGTTGTCGGAGTAATGAATTTTGTCCACCATAGCTTTGAAAGTCTGGAATGCACAGATTAAAAACATTTTCACCTTATGTCGAACTTGGCTATAAAAAACTACCCTCATATATGCTGAGGCTAAGAAAATGAAGTCAGTAATGCAAAATGTCGACATATCATGAGGATATCCAGACAGAGTCTTATGCCCGTAAAGGTCATGTCAAGTAGGTCATGTCAAGTAGGTCATGTCAAGTAGGTCATGTCAGCTATCATTACTTTCCTTTCTCAATGCATCACAACCAGGAAAGCTGAAAATGGTGTCATATCTTGATGGGGCCATATAAATGAATTAATAATTCATTAATTAATATAAATATGACATTTAAATGTCAGATGTCAATCAGAGGCACAGTCAGATACATACATAGTACTTATTGGAATTTAAAGAGACTATTTCTGGTGTGTGCCAAGACACCCTCTTCATAAATCAGAAGTTGAATGTTACTGATGAAGAGCTGCATGAATTGCTGTTATCAATGTATATTTTGTTTAGTGGACACTGTAAGGTCCTTAACACACAACTTACTAGCAACAGATACTGACAATGTCACTAATAAATACACGAATACAACTAATATTTTAAAACGCAAAATGCTGACATAGACAATCAATTAATTAATCAGTCACAAAATGTCCAGTGACCTCATTAATTTATCATTCTAAGCATCAAAATTTATCAGATCACTGATCAGTCAACATGAAAGTTGGTAAGATTAGAAGCAGAGCAGTCCCTTAAGCTAGCCTGAGGAACAGCTATGAGTACTGCATTTTCTTAACCTTGGCATATGAGGGTGGATGGCCAGTCTTCTCCCTTGCCTTCTGATCTTCCCACTGACAGTGAACGGTCAATGTACTCATTATAGCAGAGTTGGCTATGGGTGCAGGTGGAGCAGAAATCTGGAAACAAATTTCTGCCTTGGCGCGGATTTGAACCCTGAGCTCTCAGTTGACAGTCCAGCATGCTAACAACTAAACCACCATGCACCCCTAAAATCAAGACTGATGAGAATAACCATACCAGAACTGGTTGATATGTTCCAGGAGCACCTGCATCCGGCACAACACCAACCAATTTATCCTCCACAAGAAAGACGTCGAACTGGCTATGAATGGGAACCCACTGACGTCCTGTCCAGTCCGAGGAACTGTCAAATTCAACCAAAACCTGCAGGCAAAAACAGTTCACATTTCAGTACAGCTGTAAAGCTTTATAATAATAATATTTATTCTTTAATGAAGCGCCTGACACATGCACTGCACTGTACAAGTTATGACGATTAAACAATTCACAAGAACACAAATTACCGAAGACATAAATCAACAAAGTTGAAGCCATGCAAGGAGCAAGGTCATTGTACTGTTGCTGCCACCTACGGAATGAAGGTATGAGTTAAACCCAGGGGCCTTACGGGAATCAAACTGGGTCCGTGAAAACTTCAGGCAAGAGTGTTATCCTTTATACTATCCCCCCTCCCCATGGCTTGGCTTTAGTGAGCCACTGGATGAAGCCTTGTTCATTAGCTGCTGGAACTACGATGATGATGATAATTATGACAATTTATATGACACCGTAATGCGGCCGTACCTCTATAAGGGAGCCTCACACACAGCTAACAAGTGGAATAAGCCTTAGTGAACAAATAGGATTCAAGCTTAGATTTAAAGGAGTCTACTGAGTCAGACGATCTGATGGTGGGAGGGAGACTGTTCCAGCATCTTGGACTGGCGGCCAAGAAAGCGCAATGACCAAAGCAGAGGTCGGTCTTCTTAAGCGATCTAAGAAAGTAACTAATCAAAAAAGGCTGCTAAATTTCCCAAATGTTGTATGTGTGTGGGAGTTAAATTCGTACAACTTGGTGCAATTTAATTTAAGCTATAATTCTAACAGAGCTGAACTGTTAACCCAGTAAAGATAAAAAGTTGAGGGTTAGATAGAACACTTGTTTAAAAACCATACAGGAATTTCTCAAAAGTTTCGCCTTGAGGTGAAAGGTCATTCAATGCACCACATATTTTTTATGAAAATGGTTATACATTTGATTAAAGTCAGTGCCCAAAAGTATTCAGAATCTGCAGAGTTCACATAGTCCGTTCTGTTTATTTAATCTGGGATGTTGGAAAATATTGACCTAGTCCCTCAACTTGAGGGTAATCATAAACAGATGATGAAATACCACTGGTTAATTCCTTTCATACATCTGTAGGGCAGTAAATATGTATATCTGTACAGCAAGTAGAGCACCTGATAACTTGGAATATTACATCCTCGAAAAATCTCTCAATTCCATGTTTAATCTTCAAAATCTTTAAAGGGCTAACAAGTAACAACAATTTATTTGACCCCAGAGCAAAACTTCCCCTTTTACATCACCATTTTCCCTTTCCAAAAGCCGCAGCAGGGATAGAATCTGACACCAAAATTTCGCTAATAATTCACACTAATAATTTAAGCCCCAATTATTTCTCTTTCATCCGATATTACCCCCTAAACTTGCCTTTTCGTCTGGGCAAGCTGGGTCTGCGTGAGACGAAGCACGTATCACACCTCGCCCCATGTTAAGCGGTTCGCCATTGACATCGTTGCGGTTGCAATTGACGGTCACACATCGCCGCCCTACGATGTCCCGTCGCGGAAGCAGGGACAGGAGGGACATCTTAGGGTCGTTGCAGTATCGACGGTGGATAATACTTTCGGAAGATATCAAAATTTAGTTGCCATTTCTGCAAAAACTACATCCTTAGACGACAACAAACATAACCAGCCTCCGCTACGTTAGAAATATCATAGAACTATGATCACGTGACCAGTGAATCGCCTGCGTCAGTATGTATGTTATGCTTTACCATCCATTCAATACAAAACACCTTGCAAAGTTCAGATTGAAGTCTAAATTTATTTCAATATAATGAAATGTAATTCTCACTCTGGAATTTGGCCTACCGAACGATTTTGCAAAGTAGTGACCATCGACTGATGTCCTGAGCTTTATTAGTGGCGCTATAGTAGTTTTTAGATTATGGTCCTGCATTCAAAATTAAAGCATGCACTTCCCAGAAGTTTCATATAACATTAGGCTACTCTGTCGCCTTCCAACTTATCTCAACAAAAAATAGGCAGTCCACCGAAACAGTTCTTGTGTCGCCTTCTCTGTCTGGTAACCCATTTTTCCTAATTTTGAATTTTTGGACATCTTATGACTTATTTATTGAGCGCTTCTGAGAAACTCTTTAGTGGCGCTTTATAAATGTCTTATTACGTTACGTTACGTTATTTGACGCAGCGCTCGTGAATAAGCTGGTACCCAGCGCTTAGCTTTTAAGTGAAGCTTCAGAGCTAATAATTTCGAGCTTACAATTGCGATAACGATCTTAAACTGAACGTGACCGTGCCTGCATGCATTTCTCCGACTGAATTTCTGTATTCCCACAAGTTAGCTTTCTTGGTGCTGATGAGAGTGTTGGACATTAGTCACATTACATAATAATCATACTTACTTTATTTTGCAAGTAAGTGACTTACTTACTTATAGTATTGATTTTTTTAAACTAAACCGGAAATAGCCTCAACTTTGACCCAGTTTATTTTTCAATCGCTGCATAATTATTTCTGGCGTGGTTTCGGTGGTTACGTCGTAATACTGTTTTAAGAAGTTTGTCGATTTATTTTAAAAAGTTTATTGGTGTGAAATTTCACCGTTGGTTTTACTTACGCCTGCTGCCTAGGTGAACTTCGTTCGTTGAATGTATTATGTTTGATGTGTTTAAAACATGCGAACGGCAGTACTTTGTTTTGGGGTCTTCGAAATCCTCGAAATCCGATTTGCCTGAAAATGATGAATATGCAAAATAATCCCAATTCCTGGAAAAATTTACCAAATTTTCGAAATCCCGAATACTAGCAAGGAGTAGTATATTCAGTAAAAGTGTTGAAATGTCTAAGAGTCTGATTTGCGCGAAGAAGTTTGTTTTCAATTAGGCAATAGATTTTGGGGGTGCGGGCCGAATCCCCGAAACCCGAATCCCCGAAAGTAATTTCGGCCGGATCCCCGAAATTAATTTTTTAAGTCCGACCCGAGAATATAAACATGTGAATAGGCAGTATACATCGATATACATCAGGGCCACGCTAGGTTTATGTCATGTTTACAATTTAACTCAGAATTGCTTTCGGGAGTTCGGCGGTTTTCTAGAACGCACTGGCTACGGAACCGTCCGGACGGTGCCGTTATTTTTTTTCTACGGAACCGTCCGCAAATAATCTATGGGCGATTGCACATATCTATGGCGTGTACATCCGGTTGAAATAAATATTGGCAAAAGCCTGTCACGTGAAGTTGTTGTCTTCCCGTCGAATTTTTATATGGCGGACAACTTGAGGGTCGGTTAGGGCCAGGTTAGTATTCGTGTGGTCGTTTAGTGTCAAATTAGGCGTCGTGAGGGTCAGGGTTAGGGTTAGTTTTGTTAATCCCTTAACTACTGCGCTATTGATGGTTCGGCTTTCACGCCATAGATATGTGCAATCGCCCATAGATTATTTGCGGACGGTTCCGTAGAAAGAAATTACGGCACCGTCCGGACGGTTCCGTAGCCAGTGCCTTTCTAGAAAACTGTTTTCGGAAATCGGGCTTTTGTGTATTTTCAGCGTTTTCGGGGATTCACGTTTCGGGGATTCGGGCTGACCCCGATTTTGTGGATCCGGTAGAAATTCAATTTAATTTTCACTACGCCGCCGTTTGACGTTGGGTGGTTGAAAAAGCCGTGAAAACCACGCGAAAATGGTGTTGGGAGGGTTGGGCCTATATTATCTGTAAATGCAAATTACGTTAATCCTCACTTGGATCAATAAACAAATTGAATTGAATTAAATTGGAAAATCCCGTCGCAGTTAACCAGGTCACGAAATATGTTGACAAGGCCATTGGCAATGCCGTGTGACTTAAAAAAACTACAACTACTGCACTTGAAAAATGGCAGGCATTTAGTATCGGGGTGCCTGTATTTTCTCCCGTAATTTTAGGCGTCCTGAGAGTCGGTTAGGGTAAGGTTACACGTCGTTAGGGTCAGGGTTAGAGTTAGTGTCGTCGTTAGAAAACATCGTACCTTCAGCATGTCAAAAGATACCGTCCAACGCCCGTAAACTTATGCACCCCGATACTAAATGCTTGGCAGACATGTACTTATTTAATTCTCTTCCATTTTTGACCTCAATTACTAACAATGTTGTTTTTCATTTGGGCAAAATAAACACCAAACAAATAACAACACTTGTAGTTATATTGATGTTATAATGATCTGAAAACTTCTGTAGTGCAGATTTAATAATGCTCATGACATCAGTCAGTTACTAGGCAAATTCTGCATTTAAATGAAAATTTCTGTCGAAATGACGTAGAGGTCGATCAGTCAACCAACATAACATGGCTGATGACATGCACAAAATAATCTTTATAAAAGACTTCATTATTAAGCAAATCCTGAAGTAACATGGTTAGGCACATGAGGCGGGGCGCGGTGGTGTAGGGGTATGTTCGGTGCCTTGCAGCAGGAGGGTTGCAGGGTTCGAATCCACCTCAAGCCACCGCGTTGGGACCCTGGGCAAGTCCTTCACTCGCAATTGCTTATGCGCTTCGGCGTGAAACTCCGTTTCAGTGTCCGCGCTGTAGTCGGGAGTAGAAATCTTGAAGGGGCGCTATAACAAGTGCTCATACATACATACGTACATAATGCTTAATGAATTCCCCTATAGAAAATAAACTTTACTTATAGCATGACTCAGTTATGAGGCTGTTTTTATATTGCTTTCAGCACCAGCACTGGATAATGAGTTGTATGTCAAGCATTTATTTGCAATTCTCAAGTTCTTGCCTTTCTTTTTAGGCTATGGATTCAAAAGAAAAAGACCAGACTGCAGGTAGCAGTTCTGCTTCTACGACTACAAGTACGCCAATGATGACCTACATTTGTGGTGGTTAGTATTCTAAAATCATAATTGAATTATGTGTCCTTATTGTGCCTTCGAGCATCTATTCAGGAGGCCAAAACTCTTCCATGTTTAAAGAAACAGTTAAAAATGTCCTTTTTATGTAACTCTTAGCATTTGCGCTGACAGCAGACATTATAAAGCACCCTAGAAGTATGCTAAATATATATATAAATTGTCGTAATTACATTTACCTTAATTTCAATTGTAACTGCTGCTTCATAGGTATCCAAGACTCGAACTTGTTTTCTTAGAGCATGATTGTGAGTGGTTACAGCAGTTCTGATTTTACTATCTTCTTAGTTAATGCACATTTTATGTAAACACCAACTTGTCTTTTATGTTTATCAATTTTTTATTGTACAGCAAAACCCACTAAATTAAACAAGCATCACATGGGTCAAATTGCAGTGTTGTGCGTTACTCGTTACTAGTAACGCGTTACTGTAACTAATTACTATTTTTTGGTAACTAATACAGTAACTAGTTACTTTTTCAAAAAAGTAATTAGTTACAGTAACTGATTACTTTTACGAGGTAACGGTAACTAAATAAAAATAGTTACTTTGCGTTACTTGAAAATTAAGTTTGCGACCGATGCATCGCGTAGGCGAATAATAATTGCCATTATAGCCATCGTGTAGGCCTAGACCTAATATTTTGCGATCCTTTATTTGGTGAATATGAAACATTATGCGCTACCTGAAGCTATAGTCATTTTGCATGCAGAAACTAATACCTAGCAGATGAAAAAATCCGTGGACCGTTTAGACACATTTCCATTTGTTAAAGAAGTTTTTCTGAAGGTAGGCTACTAGGCCTATAGTTTAGGTGGCCAAATCCTGAAACCAAGACGAAATAGACTTAGCGACGAAGATCTTGAGATGCTTCTTCTGTTGCGAGCCAATAAAGACCTGCAGTTATCAAATGCGATATTTAACTAGAGTTTTAAGATTTTGTTTATACCCTATTAATTTCTTATCAATATTATTAATTTTAAATTGACTTAGCAAGAAATAATTTCAGGTATACCTACTACCTACTTCTTCTGCTGTAAGCCAGTAGAAACCTATATAGGCCTATACATGTATATTTAATCTGGCATTTCAGTAGAACATTAGTATTCATATAATTATTCTGTTACCCTACTGAATACACACTAATAGACTGATGCAGCGTACTGGACTTTATTCAATTTAACCAACTGTGTGCGGTAACTAAAAGTAACTATAGTTACTTTGAGCAAGTAACTGTAATCAGTAACTAGTTACTATTTAAAAAAAGTAATCAGTTACAGTAACTAGTTACTTTTTGCAGTCCAGTAACTAGTTACTGTAACTGATTACTTTTAAAAAGTAACTAACTAGCCAACACTGTCAAATTGTGATATTACCAGAGTAGCAAAATGAGTTTATTAGCTTTATATTGTACTGTTTCAATATAAACACTTTGCTGATGGCATGTATTAAATATTTAAAGAATATTTTAAAATGACTGGAGACAAAAGGCATGTGCATATGCTGCTACCTGCGTAGATAGGCTACAAGAAGCTACTACCTGCTTTCGTACAACTACGTAACAGTAAAAGTAATGTTAAGTCTTTTGTAGTATACGGCTTAGGTTAATGGCTTAGAACTAAATGGGTCAAAACTAAAAATGTAATTATGACAATTTCTATGGTATCATCAGTGGCAAGCTGCTTCTAGGATGCTTTACACAGACAGCTGGCAGCGTAAATGATAAGAGTTACATAGCGTATACACTTTTAACGGTTCTTTAAAACTTCTATTTAACAGAGACCTTTACTTCTTTCATTAAAGCAATTTTAAAATTGGTTGATGTATGGTATATCATAATAACAATCTAGATACTTTAAGACATGAAATTAGTTACTTTATCTTGCAGTCTGATTTTGTAACAGTAATACTATTAATAGTAGCAGTAATAGTGATATTAGTTATAATAAAACAAATAACCATCTGTTTCAACACCTCATTAGTAATTCAGTTTTTCAATGCCATTGCATTTTGTAATAGTCTCTGCTTACAGGTGGATGAGACATTGTTGTTTGAGAGGTGATTAACAGTCCCTGGACAATTTTTTATTTCCAGATGTATTACTCTTACCTCAGGTTAACGACTTAAAAGAAAATAATAGTAATTCAAGTTGCAGATATTAAACTTTGCTTCTTGTAGAATGTCATAAGGAAATTTTTTTATTTCCAGATGTATTACTCTTACCTCAGGTTAAAGACTTAAAAGAAAATAATAGTAATTCAAGTTGCAGATATTAAACTTTGCTTCTTGTAGAATGTCATAAGGAAAATCAAGTCAGTGGACGCGGTATCATCAAATGTCTGGAATGCGCTTGTCGTATTTTCTACAAGAAGCGTACACAGAGAAGTAAGTGATGCGGTTTGAAAAACACGTTGAGATTTATTTTAGTTGAATTTTGTGCATGGCGTCAAATATACTTACCCCTAAGGTTCAAGTCAAACCCATAGATAACTTTTCTGTGTTGCTCTTCCATGTTCTTGATTTTGCTGTATACTGTATCTTGTATTTTCAAGTGGATTGTATATCTGTCTCTTGCATTTACAGTTGTCTTGCGTTAAAAAATTGTTGTCTTTGAAGTTCTGTTATGGCTGAGTTGATGCACTTATTTACATTCCTCCAAAGATTGACCCCAATGTGGAAGGTTCTTTTAGCCAAGTCACACATACACCTTCACTTATGCTGATATTCATTTACTGATCCAAAAGGATTGAAGCATTGAGGCATCTGTAGGTCACCAGCCTGATTGAAGCATTGTTTGGTGCCATTTCTTGTAGGCATCCCCTTGGAGTGTGTAGGTTATCAGTCTGATTGGACTAGTGCTTCTCTATATCACTTTTCTTGCTAGCATCATATTCACACTACGTGTAAGGTTGTTAAAAGACTTCCTTTATGTAAAGAGCAAGATAGGTACAAGCATATACACAGATGTCACTTTGACAATCTTGTCAAAATTTCGAGTTAGCTGAGGAAGACACTGCACTTTGATGCAATAAGTAAACACACACTTTTTTACTTATTGCATCAAAGTGCCCTGTATTTATTTTCTATCGTTTTTTGTTTACAGTGGACAAATAAATGAGTAAAATATATTAAAATGGTTTGCTATCTTCTGTTGTTTTCAGTGGTTGTGTACGATGGAAGATGAGGGTGAAATGCAGCGGATTGTGTACAGTCGAGGTTAAAACATGGACATTTGCAAAGACTGGCTAGGGAGTTCTTGTAAAAAAATTTCTTAAGGAAACACTTAACAAAAAATACACAGACATGAAATTATTTGTTTCTCAATAAAACTACAGTTTCTAATTGTCATTTATTTGGTGTAGGAGAGATGCTTTTACACTTCAATGACGAGAGTGTACTAATAGCGACTGGGAACCAATGTAGCTTGTTAAAGAGTTGAGGTACTCTATTCTTTGAAAGGATGTTGTCTTGTATGATAAAGAGATTTTGAAAGAATTTAGACCCTTATACAGTTTACAGAAGTACTGCAAGTTGTGTTGAAATGCCTGCCAAGGTTGAGTTTGTGAATTTTAAATGCTGAAGTTTTGTGCACTGAACCAGTGGTTATGTAGCTGTAAAAACAATCAAATTGGGGAGGTATTCTTGGGGTGTTTCATGTATTGTATTGTATTTGATCATTTATAAAGTGCTTCTCACAGTATAGGCCCTTCAGAAGCACTCCCAGAGCGAGGTACTCTGAGAGAAAAGGAAGTTTTAAGGTGAGAGAAAGAGGTAGAGATGCCACCATGTATGCAGATTACCTTTTAATATGGACATCTCTGTGTGATCTTTGAGCTGTATTGGCATTGGTGGCCGTCCATAAATGACGTCACGAAATTTTGGCCGATTTTTGACCCCTCCCCTCGTCACACTTCGTCACAAAAAGTAACACCCCCCCTCCTCCGAAAATGACGTCACAAAGCGCTGACCCCTAAAACCAAATTTCCATGGTAAAGCAAAATGCTCCTTCATGGAACAAATAGGGAAAGCATGACTATTTTAAAATCTAACGGTGACCAAATATTGAAATAATTAGAAAATTATTAATAATGGTGCCTGTATTATCCGTATACAACTATACATTAAAATAATTAAAAAATAATGAAAATTTAATCCTCAAAATTAGTGCTGTTATTATTAAAATTAAATTGTTGTTAATTGTTAAATTTAATAACATAGACCTGGTGTGACGTCACACTTCTCAGACCCCCACCCCATGTCACACATCGTCACAAATTTCCGACCCCCCCAGGTGCGTGACGTCATTTATGGACGGCCCTCTTGGCTCTGTCGAGCTGGGTAATATGGATATGAAACTACATTGAATGTAAATAAATATCAAGTTATAGCAGTCGAATGACTGTTTTATAATGTGTGGAAGAACATCACTGTCAAAGTTTTTCAAAATTATTCTGCATGAAATGATAGTGAAGCTTTTAGATCAATTAATTCAATTAAATACATAGCAAATGTTACAAATTTAGTGAACCACGATGGGCCAGGTATAGGTCTACAGGGACACAAACAGGCAGAAGTGATGTTTTGCTCAAGTTCCAATTGGAAACCCTGTCCATCGATTGATTTTGTTGAGTTTAAAGCAGTGAAGAGGCTGTGCTACAGCGCTGAGGCTCTTATTAAAAGCAAGGCCATCTTTTGCATATTGGTCAATTCTATCGTCAAATCTTCGGTTAGGGGTCATTGCATAATTACGTAACGCCGGCTTTTACCCACCCTCATAACGCTTCGTAATGTTTCCCTAGACCCACACCCCAGCGTTACGCATTTATTGTTATGAAAAATCATTTTAGATTTACTATGTGAACGCGCAAATCTTAGGCAGTAGCCTACTGAAACATCTTTTTTCCTGCAACCCAATTTATCTGGCTGGGCACTCGGCAGCAGCTGCTTGCGAAGCCGGACCTATCCACCATTGCTGCAGAATTCCCCCATTTTGACTTTTCCTCTGTTGTCCGTGACCTTGGAGTTGCGCTGGACCTCTATCGTAATTCATACTATCAGTTGCGCCAGCTCCGCACTGTTGCTCGCTCTCTTAACTCCAGACGCCACCGCTACACTCGTCACTCTTTATCACAGTCCGACTTGATTACTGTTGCTCACTCTATGTTGGCCTCCCAGCTGGTCAGTCGGGGTGCCCGGACCGGGTCTTGCTCTCTGCCGCACGCCTTTGTGGACGCATTCCCACATTTGGCCATGTCTTAGGTTATATCCTGGATGTGCTTCATTGGCTCTCCCTCCTGCAGCGGATCTCGTATCGCATCATCGCTTTGGCTTGGCGATCCTTGCTGTACCTCGCTCCCGCCAATCTACGCGACCTCTGCTGCCCTACATTGACTGCTCTGGGTCGTTGCTCTCTCCGCTCTACTGAGCGGGGCGTGCTCATGGTCCGTATTGCCCGCACAGCTACTAAGCAGAATGGAGCCTTCTCAGTGGTTGGCCCCTCGCTGTAGAACGGGCTCCCTTTGGCGCTGCGCTTGCATCCCAGAATCCACTCTGAATCTTTCTATTACTTGCCTCAAAAACTGTCCTTTTTAGCCGTGCAGGGGTCGGGAGCGCTCGTGAGTAGTAACCTTGAATGGGGCTCTATATAAATCTTCGTAATGAATTAATGAACTTTAATGTAATGCGAGAAAGGTACAAGACACTATTCCATGGACCGAGTCTTTAAAACAACATGACATATTGTATGGTCCCTTCCGTCACGTTATCACTAAAATTTGCAAATCGTTCCAAAGCCATATCTATTCCGCCTCTATGGAAGAAACTCCAGACACAATTACTAAAACATCTGAGCCATTGTTCGAACACGCAAAACCTCGCCTCTTGCAAGTTTCCAATTCTTCCCCTTATAACATCTCTCGTTTTGACTGAGCGCCTGTGAATAACAAAGCTGGGTCCCGCGACTTGACAGTTATCGGCGCTGTCGAAGTCTCGAGATTACGATCTTAGGGCCTACGATAGGTCTACACTAACGAATAAGATCCACATAAATGCTTGAAGTAGGCCGAAGTAGTGAGAGGAGCAATAGTTTTAGCGAAGTTTAAACCTAGTAATTTTCCTCTCTGGTAGCATCTCTAGGCCTAGGTACCTCTTTCTCTCACCTTAAAACCTTCCTTTTCTCTCGGAGTAGGCCTAACTCGCACTGGGAGCGTTTCTGAAAGGTTTATGCTATGAGAAGCGCTTTATAATGATCAAATACAATGCGATACAATAGTAATTATCTTTTGCGAAGTTTTAGCCTAGTAATAGTTTTGTCGTCCTCCTCTGTTAGGCCTACAGATATTAGCCCAAATTCAAACCTACAGGTAGGTTACAATATGACATAGAACTAATTAAAATGTTTCAGAAAATTTTTGAAAATTATTTTTAAAGCTATGAAATTCTACTAACAAAAAAAAATAAATAAAAAAAAAAATAAAAAATAAATGTGTGACGTCACGCATGGCCTGACCCCTCCCTCTGTCACAAACTGTCACACTTTCTTAACCCCCCCCCGGAGCGTGACGTACTTTATGGACGGCCCCTTGTCCTCAGATGGCCTTTTACAATGCAGCAACAAATGCGGCTTTAACCGGTCACTGTATGACAGATACACAGATGGGAGTGCTTGGCCTACATTTGGACAATGCCTATTCAGTGAAAGTATATATATATATATATTATATATATATATATATATATATATATTTATTTATTTATAATATATATATATCTACAGAGAGCGGGAGAGAGATAGACAGACAGACACAGAGACAGACAGACACAGACACATGTGGGGCTCGGTGGTGTAGGGGTATGTTCGGTGCCTTGCAGCCGGAGGGTTGCGGGTTCGAATCCACCTCAAGCCGCCGCGTAGTGACCCTGGGCAAGTCCTTCACTGCAATTGCTCATGTGCTTTGACGTGAAACTCCGATTCAGTGTCCGCGCTGTAGTCGGGAGCGCCTCTGAGTAGAAATCTTGAAGGGGCGCTATATACTAATAATTATGCAGTTTAATCTAACTTAAAATCCAGTCAACGATTAGTACCAGTGACACAATAATTGATTACAGACTTGTTATCTGGTATTATTTCACGATGAACCTGTAACATTAGTAGTGCGTCAAGCCGGTCTTCTGTCATTGTGTTCCGGAGAGCAGTTAACGTTTGCTCAACTATCGAGAGCTCTCTTTCAGCTTCAACATTACAAACGAGAAGTGTGGCCAATTATAGTATTCAACATGGTGTGAACTGTTTAAAGAGCGTCGATCAGTAGGACATGAATTCAAGGCCTCACTTGCCGAAGAAGTTTAATGAGCATGTAGTGCCAATGTCTACTTTCATCCGACACACTGAGGACCACTCTTAACTCCGCCTTAACCTCTTCCTCTGACACAACTATCACATTATAGCTAATCACACCTTTATATTTCTCATTAGCCGGCTTTATAGATTCCCAAGTCTCAGGTGCTATAATAATAATATTCTTTATTGAAACAATCCGGTTGACAAACCGCAACCGGTTACAATGTACGGTTATGCAATTGAAACAATTCACAAGAACACAAATGACAGAAGACATAAATCTTAACTACTAACAGAACAGACAGCCTGCAATACACGGCGCTAATAGCAACCTACAAAGCATGTCCGCCCTATGGGACTCGAACTCGGTACCTCTCGCTCTCTATGCCAGTGTGTTATCCAATGCGCTGTCGGGCCCCTAATAATAGGCCTAATGCTTTGCGTGCCCGACTGTTTGCGACAGGTGAATTCCGTCATATTTACGTGGACGTAGCACATAGCCTATACTGCAGTTTAAATTGGGGGCAGTAGGTCATGTAGGACATGGCCTGGTTCTATACGAACAGCTCCAAAGAGACGGATGTCAGCACTCTGGTACATTTGTTCGAAACTTGGACTGCATTCAGGCAGGTAACTCAGCCGTACCAGTCGCCGAAGCAGGGCATGTAGGCGTGTCCGCACCCCCTTGTTGTTAACTAAAAGTTCACAAATATGCATTGCAGGCCTACAAAGTCATAACAGTTGGACGAAGTCTTGCAACTTGCAGCAACTGTAGTTTATCCACGGCGTAAGTAGCCTATTAGACTTTAGGCTAACAAAAGATGCATCTTTTTTACTTCAACCGCACTGCTAATTTTGCTACGAACTTACACATGATATAGATAATAATTAATTGTACTAGGCTATCGTTGTTGTTGAATAGGCCTACTGCAGTAACTGAAATTGCGGAATACTTCTGAATTAAGATTGCCATTTTCGATAAAATGGTTGATCACATGTAGATTTGCTGGGCAATTTTTGCTCGTTCTACTGCTATTAGGCCTACTACTGCTGCTGCTGCTGCTGCTGCTGCTACTAGTAGGCTATAGGCCTACTACTGCCACCGCTGCTGCTGCTTTCAGTTGTTACTAGAACGGTATTTTTGTGATGTGTGCCATGTTGGAAAATGCTCAGAACAGCAATGCGAATGCAGTAATTGGGGTGACCTACGTTGTCTGCATGAGCGAAATCATTGGGGAAAAATATCATGATTTAGGACTACTCTGTACAAATCGCTCGCCAAAAACAGTTTGCACTTTTACTGCTCTTTAGCTTTCTAACTTCTCGTTCCAGTAGGCCTACATCTTCTGAACTTTGCATCACGTCTTGCCATTTTGAAATCTTAGGAGTGGATCTCATGCAACTATTTCATTAATTCATATAGAACATTTATGCACCGCAATTTTTAGGCCTATCTACCAATTTAGATGGTCACGTAAACAAGCCCAGACGAAAGAATTTCTGTATCAAGATAAAGCTACATGCAAATCAAATGATCGAGCCCATTCACCCCAGACACGTAGCCAGACTTAAATTCAAGAGGAGGCAACTTCAAAGACCACTGGCAAAATCCTGGTCAGTGGGGTCATTGATCAATAGAAGGTCCAGTATATAAAAAAGCAAGAGAAGGCAACTGAACGGTGACTGAAATATTGAGAAGACGTGAAACTTAAATGCTGTGCAAAGTTCTGTTTGAAGTTCAAACTCGGTTGTATTTCGTAGCAAGATGTCTGACTTTTGGAGGAGAAAGATGAGAACGTACGTCTCTTTATTCGACTTCGACAACGATGGAGTCATTACAAGGTCCGAATGGGACAGAATGCCGGTTCTGTACGCCAATTTCGAGAAAGCAGACAGACAGAAAGCGGAACATCTGAAAACTCAATTTGACAACGTAAGATACTCAGATTAATATTGCGCGGTTTAGCGTACGAAAAGACCTTACAACAACTACTACTACTACTGCCACTATGCCCACTACTGCTGCTGCTGCTGCTACTACTACTGCTACTTCTAATACTACTACTACTACGACAAATTTTTGTGCTAAATGTGATTTAGGCTACGTAACTTTTACAATCCTGGGAGATCAATCAGATCATATTATGTGGTTCGGCGTGAAACAGCAACAGCACCAGGAAAATAATTAAATTAATTAACTGATTTGAAAAGTGTTCTATTCTCCTTAAAACATCAGTAGGCCTACTATAAATAGCGATGGTTTGGATCTTGCAGCAGAGCTGGTAAAATGTTCATCAATGTGCGTACCGGTATATGCAGTGAAGACGTTTTATCTTTTCAACTCATGGCATTGAAAATTCAACGCTTCCGCGCAGTTGCTTTCCGCAGCACATACTGTTCTTATTTAACACTAAACAAATTGATGACATTCCAGATATTGTCCCTAATCTCTAGAAGTTTTTTAAAACTAACCATTCTAATGTATCGTATGTACCTTGGGTATTTTCTGTAGGTCTATCTGGGTAGCATAATGGAGTCTCTGCAGTCTGCACGTCATAAAACATACGTAACAGTATGCCTACGATGCCGTCATTGATTCAAGGATATGAAAAGCTTTACTGATTGATTTTAAACTGCTCTGATAATTTGCATCGTATGAGTGTTCACCATGATGTTATTAAGCTTCTGCTTTTACTGCTTTTCCTTGTTTAGCCTAGTTTATTACTTATTACTGACCTAGTTGTGGGACCAGTTCCTGAAGAAGGCTGACACCGCTGACAAGAATGTAATGACCTCAGAGGCGTTAATAGAGTCGGTCTGGAAGCAGCGCTACAGCCCTGAGCTGATGAGAAGCATATCGGGTCTGGTACACGGTTTCTTCGACCTGATGGATGTCAATTGCGACGGTTACCTGCAGGAGGACGAACACCGGAGATTGTTCCACCAGCTCGGAGTACCGGACACATCGTTCGCAAAGGAGGCGTTCAACGCAATCGATGTCAATCACGATGGGAAGCTGAGCATCCAGGAGTTCGTTGATGCTGTGTTCGAGTTCTTTTTCTCGGAGGATGAAGATAATCCGAATACGTACTACTTCGGACCTCTCGTCGACTAGATCAGTAGTATAGAGAGTTCTTAGTTCTGTCTAGAGACTAGAGCTGTACCGATATCGCTTTTTGCCGATTATGCCGATACCGCGTAGGCTATAGCCGATTATTAAATTGCCGATACCGCGCATAGCCGATTATTAAACAGCCAATGCCCAATTTATGAGACCGAATATTTCATTATTTGCTTAGTCAAAATGTTCGGTTCCGAAACATAAACCAGTAATCAATCGTCACAAATATAAGGGTGGACGTTTAAATTAAGTTGGGAAGTTGTTAACGATATTGTTTAATTTGTAAATATTAAAGGACGTAAAACGATAGATGAAAATCGCTGAAGAACTTGGAATATGCAATAATTCAAGTAAATTATTAAATTATAACACAATTTTGACATCGGCACCGATTAACCGATTATTTTTGCCGATACCCGATTATGCCGATTGTTCTAATAATCGGCCCGATTACGCGTATGGCCGTTAAATCGGTACAGCTCTACTAGAGACCCCAGCTTAGTTCTGTCTGGAGAGTAGAGAGCCCAGCTTGTGTCCCTTTTGGGTCTCCGCTGTTCCTTAGCCAATGCACCAAAATGTAGTAAGTGAAGTTATAATTTTAAATGCGTTGTGCTTCTGGAAATAAAGTTTTGTCAGTTTTGTCAGCTGCTTCTTTCCATAGGTTCATTGTTCGATTACGACTTTAATTACAATGGGTAATTATAATGGGTAATTAAGTTTACCTAATTGTTAGTATGTCGGCTAGGCCAGTAATTTCTACCTGGAAGCATCTACTTTTCTATAAGTTCGCATAATTCTGACTATAATTATACATGTAGACAATCGCTTTGTTAGACCAATCCCTTCTTTATCTGTATAGGAATCTAGGTGAGTCTAACCATAGGCCTACCCAATTTCGTGTCTTCGTGGGGCGTAGGCTATTATTTTCCCACAAACTGAGTAAGCAAGGGTTGACAACTTACTGACACTATTATCTTCACTGGTGCTAAGAAACTAGATAAATTTTGACAAATCTGGGGAATTAGAAAAGTTATACGAAATTCAGAGAAATCACGAAAAAAATTTGAGAAACTAATAAAGAAAAACTAACAGAAGGAGATAATTATGATAGCGAAAAGTTTCCTGCCAAAAATTGTTTTATGACTGAAAGGATCATCGGAAAGTTGACGCATAGGCTATAGCAGCAAAATATTTTCGCTAAAGTTGAAGTAGCCTATAATTTATAGGTCTATGGTCTAATTTGCTAGGACCGCTTTTAACCGCTTTTTAGTCCGCTTTTAGGTTCTGTTGGCGAATTTAGGCCTCTGCTTTGACTATAGAGTTTACCCCACAGAGGCACGACACGTAGTTAGACTATTGTTGGTGCTGGGACGTTTCTCTCGTTTGCTTATGGATTTTTCCAATTCAGAAGGTTGCTTACACAGAAGGTTACTTCTTCTATTAAAAGCAGCCAGAGTTTGATTAATTAAGGCAGCTATTGAAATAAAATACATTGCTTATCAACTTTGAATTTTCGGAATTGTGTTATTGTATTTTTCGACACGTTCTTGGCACTTAAGGAACGAATTATTTATATGAAGACTCGAGTTGAAAGTAAATAGAAAGCAACCAAGACAGACATTCATACAGAGAGGCAAACGGATGGTCAGGCATATATATATATATATATATATATATATATATATATATATATATATATATATATATATATATATATATATATATATATATACTTATATATATATACTTAGACAGCCTACAGGTTATTTTTCCGAATTATGAAAGACAGAGGGTATGGATTAGTAAAGGGGGTGGGTGGGCTGTTCTGTTGTGCTGCAGCCTGTGCCCACCTTCACATAAACTTAATATGAAACTGGCAATAATTAGCGATTATTACAATGAGCAGGCCTTTATATGACCTACACCAATCAAACAATGCCAAATGAGAGCAATATAAATTTTACAACTCGTCCGGTGAAGCAAACAGAAATAATTAAATTTCTAGCTGAACAGTAATTAATCAAAAAATATGTCAAAGTACGTGCTGGAGGTGAGTAGGCCTACACCTGGTATACCAGTACAGGCCTTGCACTTGGTGACGCGTGCTATCACGATGGCGAGAATGATGTATGCGTCTCCAGCCTGGTGGGGGTACATGGGAGCAGGAGACCGAGGTCGCCTGGAGCGTTTCACTCAGCGACTGAGAAGTGCGGGGTTTCTGCCGGAGACTGTCGATGACCTGGCCAGCCGAGCTGATGACGTGTTGTTCAACGCATAAATGATCCCGGGCATGTCTTACGTCGAATGTGCCAGGAGCGACCGATAAGTCGACACTCGACATGACCTCCGACCTATATATGCCCCACCCTTTCGTCATTCCAGCAAAGGACAGCAAGAACTTTCTACTGCGCATGCTGCACAAAAACACTTACTATAGGCCTAACTTATAGCTGCCCTGTATGGTCTTACATTCCATATAGTGTATAACAATCCAATACATTAACATGTATACTGTAGATATGAACATTATCCATATCTATAATTTGTCTAGGCTCCTTTATTATAACCATAAGTTACGCACTTTTGTCGTTGGCTGCGTTATGACAGCGAGTTTTGAATAAACGAAAATACAAATACAATACAATACACGCTCTGCACAAGTAGTATAATACTAAAGACATTTTTTGTGAGGTGAGTACACGCTGTATAGGCCTGCCCAGTGCCCGCGTACAACCTTGTCTACAGCGCTGTTTAGCCTTATTATATATATATATATATATATATATATATATATATATATATATATATATATATATATATAATAGGTCTACAGAAACAGAAACAGGCAGATATGATGGTTAATTAACTAAATATTTTGCTTAAGTTCCAAGTGGGAACCCCCGCCATTATCATGGGGCCTACGATAGGTCTACATCCAATGATCCAACGAATAAGGTCCTCACAAACGCTTGAAGCTTAAATTTCTGCTCATCTCTGACTACATGGCGTGCAAAACGTTGGTCGGTGAAGCGCGTTTCTTGGTTGATACCATCGCAATCGCCAACTCCAAATTTATTAAGCACTACTCTAAGGCTTAGCGCAGGGAACCAGCTTATTCGTGAGCTCGTGTCAGAGAGAGAGAGAGAGAGAGAGAGAGAGAGAGAGAGAGAGAGACAGACAGACAGACAGACAGACAGACAGACAGACAGACAGACAGACAGACAGACAGACAGACAGACAGAGAGAGAGGGAGACAGACAGACAGAGACACAGAGACATAGACAGAGATAAAGAGAAAGATAGATAGAGAGAGAGAGATTGTGTGTGTGTGTGTGTGTGTGTGTGTGTGTGAGAGAGAGAGAGAGAGAGAGAGAGAGAGAGAGAGAGAGACAGACAGACAGACAGACAGACAGACAGACAGAGAGGGAGACAGACAGACAGAGACACAGAGACATAGACAGAGATAAAGAGAGAGATAGATAGAGAGAGAGATTGTGTGTGTGTGTGTGTGTGTGTGTGTGTGTGTGTGTGAGAGAGAGAGAGAGAGAGAGAGAGAGAGAGAGAGAGAGAGAGAGAGAGAGAGAGAGAAAGAGAGAAAGAGAGAGAGAGAGAGAGAGAGAGAGTGTGTCCCCGAGTGTGTGTGTGTGTGTGTGTGTTTGTGTGTGTGTGTGTGTGTGAGAGAGAGAGAGAGAGAGAGAGAGAGAGAGAGAGAGAGAGAGAGAGAGAGAGAGAGAGAGAGAGAAAGAGAGAAAGAGAGAGAGAAGAGAGAGAGAGTGTGTGTGTGTGTGTGTGTGTGTGTGTGTGTGTGTGTGTGTGTGTGTGTGTGTGTGTGTGTGTGTGTGTGTGTGTGTGTGTGTGTGTGTGTGTGTGTGTGTGTGTGTGTGTGTGTGTGTCGTCAAGACATGTTTGCATTATTTTATTGGCGATTTTGATAGCAGTCATAATCTTGACGCATTACTAGTATCATGCAGGTGGAGGCTTGGTTCATCGGTTAGGCCTGCATAATTGTACGTTCGACCTGTTCTATGAGCTGTCCTAAGGGTAGTCCGTTCTAGTTAGGAAAAACCGAAGGTTTGGGTGCATTCTTGTACGAATGATAAAAACTGGTCCAAATACACATGGGCGTTCCCAGAGAGGAGCAGGGGGTGCAATTGCTCCTCCCTGGATTTGTGCATATTTTACAAAAATGAAATCTTTTGATTATTATGATTATTATAACACGAACGATTCTCAATTCGAAAAAACCACTTAATAAATCACGAATAACATCATAGTCGCTTGGATTCCTACGTATGTCGTCTGCAACCGAGAATCTTAAATTCTGCGAAGGAGGGGCAGGGAGGGTTTTGAAGCGTTGTCGAAAGTCAAAATGGGAGAGGTTCTACTACCAGGCGACCTGCTGCTGACTACTAAGGCTTCGATGACCTGGTGGCTCAAAGGATAGGCCTATCTAGGCGCTGCGTCTTCTTGCAAAACTACGAGGGAGCGCCGGATGGTGAGGTAACAGTGTACATCGCACTTTACGCCTGTCGTTCTTCCCCATCCTAGATACAATGTGGTCGATAAGCTTTGGACATGGAGTCATCTGTAATATCTGGACTGGAATTCTTTGGGCTCTTCGTGTCTGCCGGTGCCCGCACACGTGTATGTATGTATGTAATACTATGTATGTATGTATGTATGTATGTATGTATGTATGTATGCGGTGGTTAGGCCTATACTTTTCTGTCTGTAAGCACTGTTTGCATTATTCATGCCTATGCAAATACATGTATATCCATCCAGTTGATATTATCAAAGATACTGGACAATATATTCGACTGCTATATTATAGGCAGTAGGCTCTATCTTTCTCTAGCATCTCTTATTCGAACATAAAACAATGTAGGCGGATATTTAAACTAAAGAATTCTGCGGATATGAGCTGGCTTGTACAACATCTGGACGGATGGATGGCTGGGGACTCCAGGCGATGGCATATTGGCCTAACCGGAGGAAGCCAGCGATATTGCACCTCTCATACCGTCTCACATTGGCAACGTGGCGCGCATCCTTTTGACATTATCATAGATACCGGATATACAATAGATCCGACTGCTAAGCAGTTGGCCTATAGATATCTTTCTCTAGCATCTCTTATTCGAACATAAATTGTAATAAACTGTAATCAAACCTCGTGAAAGAACGAAAATTTTTAATAAACGCCTTTTATGATCCTATTTATGTTTTTCTACACGCCGTCTTGCGTTGATAAAATATGAATTTAGGCGAACGATATTAGACTATTAGTGATAAGAAAAGTACGACAAAGTTGCAAATATAATATCAAATTTCCAACCGGCATAGACGAATAATTAAAACCTATAAATTTGCTCAATTGATTAAAGGGCTCTGCTCTATGGAAAATGGACAGGACTAATACTAACTTTTATAGAGGATCACGTACGCCTAATTGAGTCGTTAAAAAGATCGATTGCTTGGTTGAAGGCGATATATGGGCCGAGACCTCCTTGGTTAGTGCAAAGTCACTCAAGACCGTTGGGCGAAGTCTTGCAACTTGAAACAACTGTCGTTTATCCAAGGCGTAAGTAGTCGATTATAGGCTACCAAATAATTATGCATCTTGTTGTTTTCGAACGCGCTGCTATTTCTGCTACGAATTTACACATGATATAGTCAGTAATAATTATTATTAGGCCTATTGCTGCTGTTGTTGTTGCCGCATACTTCTGAAGCGTGTCATTTTCGATAAAATGGTTGATCGCATGCAGATTTCCTGGGCAATTTTCGCTCGTTCTACTGCTGTTACTACTGCCGCTGCTGCTGCTGCTACTACTACTAGTAGGCTACTATTGCCACCGCTGATGCTGCTTCAAGCAGCTATCACAACAGCAGTATTTTTGTGATGTGGTGCCAAGTGAGAACAGCAAAGCGAATGCAGTAATTTGCGGTGACCTACATTGTCTTCCTCATAAGCGAAATAAATGGGAAAATAGGGGGAAATATCACAATTAAGGGACCCATTGGGATGTTCCTCTACCCTATTAAAAAAGGTTTGCTCCTTAAATTATTGCTCTTTAACTTTCTAACTTCTCTTTCCAGTAGTCTTACATCTTCTGAACTTTGTATCACGTCTTGTCATTTTGAAATCTTAGGACTGCACCTCATGCACCTTATATCATTAAATCATTTAGAACATTTATTCAGTGCAATTTTTGGACCTATCTACTTAAATGGTCACCTAAACCAGCGCAGACGAAAGTATTTCTGTAGCATACGAAGCCAAAGTTACATGCAAATCCAGTAAGGCCATTCAATGCCAGTGAGTGAACGATTGAGAAGACGTAAAACTTAAATGCTGTGCAAAGTTCTGTTTGAAGTTCAAACTCGGTTGTACTTCGTAGCAAGATGTCTGACTTTTGGAAGAGGAAGATGAGAACGTACGTCTCCTTATTCGACTTCGACAACGATGGAGTCATTACAAGGTCCGAGTGGGACAGAATGCCGGTTCTGTACGCCAATTTCGAGAAAGCAGACAGGCAGAGAGCGGAACATCTGAAAACTCAATTTGACAACGTGAGATGATCAGATTAATATTGCCTGGCTTAGCGTACGAAAAGACCTTACAACAACTACTACTATGACCTACCACCATGCCTACTACTACTACTACTGCTACTACTACTGCTACTGCTTCTGCTACTGCTACTGCTACTGCTACTGCTACTGCTACTGCTACTGCTACTACTACTACTACTACTACTACTACTACTACTACTACTACTACTACTACTACTACTACTACTACTACTACTACTACTACTACTACTACTACTACTACCAGGCGCGTAACTAGCATTACGCAATTACGCAACTGCGTAAAGATTTTCGCAGCTCTCAAAAATTTTTAACCGTTTAGATTACTTTTTGACATTCTAGATTACTATTATTCGTTGAATTTCTAATGTGCAGACTTTATTACTGTACAGTCAGTAAAACATTTCCCTTCGCCGACATAGTGAAGACTGCAAATTTCGTGGCACTTCTGAAATTTCGATCACAGACCGACACTATAGATTAAATCATCGTAAGCTATAATGTCATCTGGTCCACGCAAAACCCAGTCCATAAGTCCGTTGATTCAAAAATCAGCTGATCCACCTGTGTGGCCTGTGAGTTCGAGACATTATTGTGGCAGAATGTCGTGCGGCTAGGTTGTACACTTTATTGTTTGATGCGAGCACAGAACAGATATCAGTCAGCTTATACGATATGTTGATAGCGTGAACAACCCGGTTCTCAGCATGTGGCAAAAGAACAATTTATAGGGCCTAACTATCATCCCAAGTTTTCCCAACGCTTGACACCACCCGGCGAAACTATTGCAAAATTCGTAAAGCATGCAGCAGCTTTATGAAGTTGGTTTCTGTATATGTACAGTTAAGGTATCTTGATAAGGACAATTTGCTGCCGACTTTTCAATCTGGTTTTCGTAAGGGCCACTCCACGGAGACCCTGTTAGTTCGCCTCCTCTCTGATATCTATGGGGCTATTGATAGGTCACAGGTCATCCTCTTAGCATTATTAACCATTAATGCTGCCTTAATGCTTATCCACTTCTTTGTTGTTTCCCGTCTTGATTATTGCAGCGCCCTCTGCGTGGGTTTTCCGGCGACTCGGGTTGGGTGCTTGGTTCGGGTCTTACGCTCGGCGGCACGCTATATTGGTTGCATCCCAAGATTCCGCCATGTTACTGACTATATATATGCGGGATGTCTTGCATTGGCTTCCTTTCCCACAGTGGATCGCTTACCGGATCTCTTCCTTGGTCTGGCGCTGATGTGGTCTCTGTTTATCTACAGGAGCACCACCCTCAGCATCCAGCACCGTGGTTCTCCTCGCTCTTCTAGGCAGGCTGAGGTTCTTGTCTCCCGGTCGCGGACTTCTATTCTGCAGCGCCGTGCTTTTTCTGTTGCTGGTCTGCAATCTGGAATGGGCTTCCTTTGGCACTAAGCCTAATGCCGAGAGCCCTTCAGATCACGTTCTATTCTAATTTCAAGACTGTTCGGACTTCGGAGTTGGGTCGGGTACGCTCCTAAGTAGATAATCTTGAAGGGGCGCTATGTAAATCTCTGTAATGAATGAATGAATCATAAGTTGCCAAAGAGCTTATGTAAAATGTCATTACTTTTAACCAAAAAGATTGTCTCCAAAATGGACCATTACAAACCAACAAATAAATTTATTTTCTTATGCTTTAGTTAATTGCTTTGATGAGTCTGTCTGTTTCTAGTCTACGTTGGTTGCTGGGACTTTGCAGCTGAACCCATTTTAAAAATCAAATTATGAAATTATAATTATAATTTTCCAAAGAACTTATGTAAAATGTTATTACTTTGAATCAAAAGTTGGTCTCCAAAATGCACCATTACAAACCCCTAAATGAAAAATTTTCTTACCCTGGGGAGAGGGCACAGCCCCCTCCGGCCCTCCCCAGACCCCTCCCCTCAGAGTTCTTCAAAACTGCGTAATTTTATGGAAAACCTGGT
Organism: Aporrectodea caliginosa; assembly: GCA_020284085.1. Lineage (NCBI taxonomy): Eukaryota > Metazoa > Annelida > Clitellata > Crassiclitellata > Lumbricidae > Aporrectodea > Aporrectodea caliginosa. The sequence goes on along the minus strand of JACEVL010000507.1, from coordinate 2,233,628 downwards.
TACGCCACTGACTACTACTACTACTACGACTACTACACTTCTGCAATCGTTTGAGATCATATGGTTTGGGGTGAAACAACAACAGCACCAAAAATAAATAAATAAATGAACTGATTTCTATTGTTACCCGCTAGGCTTCCTTTCATTACATGACACTCTATTAGTAATCTAGTTTCTCGATCTGACATCAAGAGACCAGATGGCCTCACACTTTGATCCATTTGCGTGCAGAGCGTATACTCTCATTGTGTATGCTATAGGCCTACTGTAACAGACATTGTGCCATGTCTTATTTGCCACACTTTTCAGTTACGATGAGGGGGTAGTGTCGCGGTTGGCGTGCTGGACTGTCAATCGAGGGTCGGGGTTCAAATCCGTGCGAAGGCAGAAATTTATTTCGTAATTTCTGCTTCACCATCACCCCTAGCCAACTCAGCTATATTGAGTACTCTGGCAGTACACTGTCGATGGGAAGATGTGCCAGCGAGGAAGACGACTGGCCATCCGCCCTCATATGCCGAGGCTAACAAAATGAAGTCGCTAACACTCCATACCCATGGTTGCTTCAGGGTTAGGCTTAAGAGACTGCTCTTCTTGAGTTACGATGCAGTTGAACAAATGGCGTTGCAAAGGAAACTTCTTACTGCTTATCAATTTCGTCCTATTGACTTGAAAGCATCGGTACTATTAACAGCGATGGTTTGGATTTAGCAGCAGGGCTGGTAAATATGCTCATTGCTCAGTAGGCAGTATTGTGTGGATACGTGGTGAAAAGGTTTCATCTTTTCAACTCATAGCATTGAAAATTTAATGCTTCCATGGAGTTGCTTTCCGCAGCACATATCGTTCTTATCTTCCACTAAACGAATGGTTACATTCTAGATATTGGTCCTAATCTCTAGAAGTTTTTTAATCTAATGGATCGTATGTACCTTGGGTATTTTCCGTACCTGGGTAGCATACGGAGTGTCTGCACGGCAAATAACATACGTAAATGTATGCCTACGATGCCATCATTGATTCAAGGATATATCATAAATTTGCATCGTTTCTGTGTTCATCATCATGTTACTGAGCTTCTGCTTTTACTGTTTTTCCTTTACTGATTACTGACCTAGTTGTGGGACCAGTTCCTGAAGGAGGCTGACACCGCTGACAAGAATGTAATGACCTCAGAGGCGTTAATAGAGTCGGTCTGGAAGCAGCGGAACAGTCCAGATCTGATGAAATGCATGTCGGGTCTGGTACTCGGTCTCTTCCACCTCATGGATGTCAACTGCGACGGTTACCTGCAGGAGGACGAACACCGGAGAATGTTCCACCAGCTCGGAGTACCGGACACATCGTTCGCAAAGAGGACTTTCAACGCAATCGCTATCAATCACGATGGGAAGCTGAGCATCCAGGAGTTCGTTGATGCGACATACGAGTTCTTTTTCTCGGTGGATGAAGATAATCCGAATACGTACTACTTCGGACCTCTCGTCGACTAGATCACTGGTCGAGAGATCGTCGACTAGATCTCTTCGTTCTGTCTAAAGAGTCCCAGGTGCTTCTTTCCAAAGGTTACGTGTTCAATGACAACTTAATTACACAATTGAATGGGTTTTCTTAATTTTACTAAATCGCCTAGACCATTTACTTTCTTCTGTTATGTTCGCATAATTCTTACTATGCATAATAGACAATCGATTTGTTTGAACAATATCTTCTTTATCTGTATAGACTTTGTGGTGAATCAAACCATAGGCCTACCCCATTTCATGTCTAAGTGAGGCGCACTATTTGTTGCCAAATTGGATGAGCAAGGGTTGCAAATGAAACCAGCTTTATCCAAACTGTGTGAGCAAGAGTTGTCAAGTTTAATAATAATCTTCGTTTGTTATTTCAACCTGACACACCGCAGGATGATAACAATTCAACTGTAACTATTTGTTGCCATACCGGGCGAGCAAGGATTGCCAACTGAAACTATTTGTTGCCAGACTGGGTGAGCAAGGGTTGCCAACTGAAACTATTTAGTCACTAGTGCTAGACACTAGATCGTGTTTGTCAGATCTTGGGAATTAGAGAAGTTGTAAGAAATTCAGGGAAATCAAGAAAATGTGATTGCCTGATAAAGAAAACCAACAGAAGCAGATATTATGGTGAAATGTTTTTCTGCTAAATATTGTTTGATGAATGAAAGGATCATCTGAAACTCAGGTAGCGGCAATGCTCTTTTAAAACATTTTCAACAAACTTTGAAGTACGCCTACGGTCTTTTAACCTTCTGGTATCTACTTGTGCATGTAGGCATCTGCTTTGGCTATAAATTTGACCCCACTTCGCTAACGATGATACAACATGTTGACACTGAAGGTGTTGGGACGTTTCTTTTCCATCGTTTGCTCATGGATTGTTTCCTTTCAGCCGGTTTAAGCCTGCACAGAAGTTATTTCTTCTTTTAACCGTCGCAGGACGGAGAGGGGTAAATAATAACCCCAGGGGTGTTTGGATGCTGATTGCGGAGCAGCTGTAGGGAGGTATAATTTGACCTTCCACATGTTTACAAGTTTCGATCAATGACATATTCTGACAACAAGGCCAGGAAAATGTCCTGTTGTTGGAAGAAGATTTTTGAGTCCAAAGTGTCATGGGTAAAAATTTACCCTCTTCGTTCTCGACGTCGTTATTTATTCGTTCGTAGTGAATATGTATTTCTCAAAGATATTAGTTCATAATTAAACTGTAATCAGAAATAAAGTACTGAATCTACCGTGGAATTGAATTTCAATAGTTGTAATAATTTTGGAGAGTTTACTTTACAAGATGGCGGCCAATATGGCGCAAAAGCACAAACATTTGCATATCTCAGCTCATAAGTAACGACACGTTGCCTTGCAGGACCAATGCTACAATGTCATTATGTTGTGCGAATGACCATTGTGGCCCGCTTGTTATTTATACGCGTCACCGGCATGGTGGGGTTTTGTGGGACAGCAGGAGCGCAATAGACTACAGTCCGTGATAGACCGTCTGGTCCGACTACGCTACCTACCACAGGTTAACCCAACATTAGAACAGCTGTGTAGAACGGCAGATGGTAACCTCTTTACTGCTGCCTTGGTGGACCCCGGCCATGTTCTAAACCCGCTCCTCCCTCCTGTAAAGACACTCCCTTATTCCCTGCGTCCCAGACCGCATGACCAAATTGTCCCGCAGGCTGACAACTTAATGAGAAAAACGCTTTTAACAAGAAATTATGCTTCATAATGTTTAATTTCTTGTAAACCAAAGTGCGGCTATGCAGTTGGATAGATAGACAGACAGACAGACAGACAGACAGACAGACAGACAGACAGATAGGTAGTTAGTTAGTTAGATAGATAGATAGATTTCAGTATGAATTTCTTTATAGCATTTTCTGAGTCTTGACGAATACGCTGTTTAATCGCTAACGAGTTGTTCTACACTAACGATGATGAGGCAGCTACGATGACTGCACCAACTATAAGAATTACACCATACACTTCTCGAGAATAATGCCTATAGTGTCTACTGAAGACTAGACATAACAGTCTAACGCAGAATGTCCAGTCTAGGCTGCTGGGTTCCTGTCTGAGTCACTGATCACTAAACTCTCACCGACTGTTCTCTCTCTTAACTCTCTCCATACTGACTTACTTATCCTAGGTCAATCAATCAATCAATCAATCAATCAATCAATCAATCAATCAATCAATCAATCAATCAATCAATCAATCAATCAATCAATCAATCAATCAATCAATCAATCAATCAATCAATCAATCAATCAATCAATCAATATTCGTTTATTCGGAAGCGCTTGGTAAAGCTATAATCGTGATTGGTTCGTCCAACCTTGAAACATGAGGTTGACCGATGACCCCTTATACAGCTCACTCTAGACGACTAGAGGTTCTGGATCACAACTCCTAGCTATATATAGGCCTGCTTCAGCTTCTGAGCCAGTGACGTCGCTGTAGCGCCTGTACGCGTACGTAATCCCACAACTCCTTTTGTATAGACAGGAATGCAGGAATGAAATTGACTAGATTCATACAGAACATAGAGAGAAAGAGTTGTCTGACATTTGATAAGATATGCCCAAGTAACATGTACGCCATTTTGCGCCACAAGGAGGCAGTCTTTACACTGTGCCACATTTGTCACATATCCACAACAGAGGTGCTCCGAAGCTTTCGAAATGTGTAATTAGCTTGTCAAATCTTCAGCAGAAATGTTCCAAATAGTTCTTCTAACAGACGACCGGGACTTCTACGGGAGGTCTTCAAGTGAACGTCAGTCACTTGCGTGAGAGATATACATGCCTCTTCAGCTTGTGGCTTGTGGCCTGAAAGTGTGTTTGATACATTTCACTGTGAAGATGACTGATAGAATGAAGTGAAGTAAACTGAACAATCTAAAAATGTAAACCATCGACGTATAGTAATAATAATAATAATAATAATAATAATATATACGTCGATGATATAAACAGTCAGTGTTTGCAAAGCTATACATATAAGCATTGCAACCAGAATTCACCTTCTGATTTGTTAACCGGTAAACTGTGTATAACGCGTGAGGAAACGTTATTGTGGCAAGGACAGTTCACGCTTGTAATGTCTGGCAACATAGCAATGGTGCGTAAGCTGTGTTTACTCCTTCTACGAAATTTGTTCTTTATCGTAAAAGGCCAGGGAGTGAAACTTATTTGTTTGTTGACCACCGTTACTAATTTATCAGCAGCCATATAAACCATGCCGTAATCTCTGAAAGGCGAAGTATATCAAGTCAAGCCTTCTAACCATAATTAGTCACTGCTGCTCTATAAATTCAGTGCAAAGGCAAATATGACGTATTAAAACACACGATCTATTAATTATTCATGAATGTCTACGATTATGTTAGTAACAATGGCGGCGACGTAATTCCAAGATTTTAGCACGATGACTGAACCAGGATAACAGCAGCCGTTGGGATAGAAGTCTTCTTCTGCAGGTCCGAATAAGTGAAGAGCTACGCTGGAAGCAATGTTTAAAGTTCTACACAGACTATAGACCATTGTTGCCGTCTGAATATTGAGCAAAATTAATAAGATCCTCTGCTCTGGTTCTACCTCGCTGTATGCAATCCGAACCCTTAAACCACATGGAGCCTCTGTGAAAGATCTTCAAACTATCACTAGAGCTACTACCATAATTATCTCGCACGATGTAGGCTATGCCTCTCCTGAATGGTGGGGCCTAGAGAGTAAAAGGGAGAAAACTCGCCTTGAGTGCTTCATGAACAGACTCAGGCGTGTTGGTTACTTAAAACCATAGAACGAGAATTCATGACTTGAGGCTTTAATAATCGTAAATATTCGTGAATATTAGGGCATTTTTAATATTCGTAAATATTCGCAGAAATTCGTTGATGACGTCACTGATTCCCTATGTTCACGAAGTAATTCTGACTATTGAGACTTTGAACAACAAACTATGTGAAATAACTGATATAAGATGAGTAACTGTAACATGTAACAGTTACTGTTCTTGTTCTAATGCCTAGTTTACCCGATAATCTTACTACTGCTGAAACATTAGCCCAAGCGGCAGACGACGCTCTGTTCAGAGCTGTCCAGAACAATGAGCTTCACGTTCTCCTTGGCCTCTGCTCAATGCAACGAGAACTAATATTATAACTTCCGACAAAGGGCACAAAATTTCACCCTTCTCGATAAAGACTCGATGAACTTTATCCCAAGAATGTTATATAAAAACATGTACTAATTAACCCGACCATAAGTAGTTATACTGTCAAGTCTTATTGTTCACCTGCAGCATTTTGCCTGTTGTTTTATGAAATAAACGAATACACACACATACATAAAACTTTTCATTATTTTGAGCCGGAAATTAATGTGCGTTGTTTTGAAGTCGTTTGAAGGCGTCGTTTAGATGGGAGATGAATCGATGGACATCTTCGAAGGAATTGTACATTGGCAATGGAGCCACTCTCAATATGTTCGGTTCTCTACGGTCCAGCTAGGCAAACGAAACACAGACGGATGACAGGCATCATTCTCAGACTGGGCGCACCATTCCAACACTTTCCGAAGATGCATGTTATAAGTACGTATGTAAATATGAAATTTAACGAATATCAATTGTTTTTGTTAACATTATGTGCGTTAGCATCATCTGCCTTAGGCTCCTCTATCTATCATCTCTCGGGCTTTAAACTCAAACTAAAGTCCCACTTCTTCAAGAATTTATACTCTGACTCACCTGATCCTACACCTTCCAAGTCTCGACCTAAACGACACCCATCTTAACAACAGCTACTCTGCTCCCTCTAACCCATGACCACCGGACTCGGACTTCCTTCTGAATACCATTTGGACAACGCCTCTGAATCGACGCAGTGCTCGTGAATAAGCTGGTGCCCTGCGCTTGGCTTTTAGTGGCGCTTTAGAAGTATGGGGTTTACGATTACGATGTAGTTTGAACTTGCAATTAGAATTAAGTAAATCGTATGTCTACTAAGAGCTGAATGAGCGATAGATGGATGGAACTCACTCACCACAACGCCCGACCTGGTAAGCTCCTTGAAAACCTGCTCAATAGGCAGAGAGAAACGAAGGGATAGTTGACAGCCTCTTTCGTCTGGATCAGTCGGGGTGATGATCTTCACCGAGGGCTTCGTCCTTGACCCTTCAGCGGCAGACGAAGACCCTGCTTCCGGTTCTGCAAAGCGGTGAAGCAGCAGGTATTCGAGATAGGCCGTCATCAACTTGGACTTATGTCGCAATTCAGCAATTGAAGTTTTGTCGAAGATCTAAACGCAACCATGACAAACTCATGCGTACAGACAGGTTATTAAATTGGAATGTACAGTATTTTTATATGAAGAGCGTAATTAAGAATCTGTTTTGGTCTTGTTTTGGTATTTCTATAGCGCCATGATCATAATGCACGAGTAATGGTCGTGTGTAAGCAAAACGACGGCATAATCCAAAGGTATACCCTACAATCCATTGGACTTCGTGATAACCGCGTGAGTTCATAAAATGGATTACGAACACTAAGAATCAGGAGAAGAAGAGACTTAAGCTCTGACCTTATCGCAGAATCGGTACATCGGACAGAAACAGGCAGCGAATTCCGAAGCTGCCCCAAGTCAGCGACCAAGGAAGAATCGTTTTGGTGGAAGACAAAACATTCAATGAGCTAGTCCAATATAATTGTGTGAAGCTGAGGTGAAAGCATAGAAGACTTGATGATAAGTCGACGAGTCGTTTTGTGAACTCGATTCAGCTGATGTGTACGCCTAATCGTCATAGAAACCATTCAGCCGAGATGTCCTTACAGTTGGTCGTACAATAAGACGGACTTATAAGGAAAACACTGCATCAAAAGTGTCTGCAATGCTATCCGTGTCATGCTCTTCGTTTGCCGCAAATTGGTTGCAGTGTGATTCTCGTTAACGATAACGATAACGAAAATGTTCGTTAACGAAAATAAAATGATTTCGTTAACGATAACTATAACTATAACTAAAAAAGGTCATTAACTATAACTATAACTATTGGTCTTGAAACATAACAATAACGAAAATTCATCTTTATTTTCGTTAATACAAAAATAAAAATTGGAAGTGCAATATGGACGATTCGATTAAATGAGAACAAAAAAACTGCGATTTTTAAATATGCAATTCAGTTACTTTGGAAACTCGTGTATTCATGAAGCTAAATGCACCAATGATGCAAAGGCTTTCAACGCTCTGAGCAAATTGTGAAACAGAGTACGTGTTAATACGCACAATTCTGATAGAATTAATTATTGTAACTAAGTAGCAACTAAAATTGGACTAAAATAAAAATCATTAACTTTGTAACTATAACTTAAAATAATACTAAGTATAACTATAGTTATTTCTAAAATAAAAGAAAAGAATCAACTATAACTGTAAATAACTAAAATAAAATCTGTACGAGAATCACAATGATTGGTTGTTCTTAGTTAGTGGCACATGCTATGAACCAAAAATCAACGAAAACATAAAGCATCTGATAATTCTGTCTGAGGAGGCGCTATATAAATCTGTCTAAAGAGGCGCCATAAAAGCCTGTCATTGCAGATACCAGTATCAGACCTGTTCAACACGTTTAAAGAGACAGCTTCAGATGTCTTGAATGTAGTGGTAAGACAACTCCACACATTACCTTTAGCAATGAAATCATATCAGTGTAACTGATAATAGGACGCCAAACTCTTGGAATCACTAAAAGAAAATAATTAAACAATCTGTCAATGCAACATGATCAAAGAGCGAAATGTGTCTGACCTCTAGACTTCCCTTTAGAGCGGCTGCGAGGAGACCAGAGGTATTGGAGAGACGATAACCATACGGACCAGGAATTAGGTCGAGCTCTGAAATCAATCAGAGCATCAGTCAGAGTTTTAGAATTATTGGCTCAGCTCAACCGTGTTGAAGATAATAATAGCATTAAGCTTAAGCTCATTTGCTTTCCATCGCCATCTCATGGATTGACTCAGTTACGTCAATACACTAGAGGTATACCCGCACGAATACATACAATACACAACAGTTATATCCTATCTCAAAATCACATGGGTCCATTTCTAATTACATCAGCGCTCCATTCAGAACTTTTCCGCTGAAAACTTTAGGGAAGGTTCGAACCCTTGCCCATCATGCTAGATGGCAAGCGTTTGACCACTGACCATCCACTATCCACTGACCATCCACTCTCCACTGACCATCCACTCTCCACTGACCATCCACTATCCACTGACCATCCACTATCCACTGACCATCCACTCTCCACTGACCATCCACTATCCACAAAGTGAAGTGAAACTCAGTCTAATGAACATGAATGAAATTCGTCTGGTCGTGATTTGCTGCCGACTCTTTTTCTCCTAAGAATAATTATTCCTACTCTGATCTCTGACCAATTAATCTAATTTTTAAGTCATTTAGACGAATAGGAAATAATAGAAATATACGAATAAAAGGATATTGGAAGAAATGGAGTCACTTGGATGGTTAGTAATTAAACGATTGAATGGTTGTACGTTGGGTAAAGGAGGTCATCAGGCGGGAAAGAGGTTCATCATGTCACGTGGTTGAGAATGACCAAATTCAGTCTCACTGTTGTCCATGTTGAATCGTGTTTCCAGTCGATGACCCCACCATCCGGTCAGCTTCGGAAGGTCTGCATCAGTGTACCGTTCGTGGATGAAGATGCCGGCCAAGCCACCGGCGCCAGATGACAGGTACTGCAACAGCAGCAGCATATTTACATTACACATACAATCTGTCATGAATATATACATATGCATGCAGATATATATATATATAATATACATGTATAACATTGTATATTATATATAATTAGTCTCGCTCTTCCGTATCTCCATATCGCTACCTTATAGGCTACGAACGTGCATATATGTATGTATGTGTGTATGTATGTGTGTGCAAACTGTGCATGCTTGCATTTACGTTTCAAGACACTCAATGCAATAAATGCATACGCAGTATTACGCAAATGTTACAGGCATGCATGCATGAGCACAGATGACAACTTTCGTTAGACTTGAACCAAGCGAGGGAACAAAAGGAATTGAAAGTTGACTGTTTACTGAAATGGACTGAAATTCTTGCTTTCGAATTGTTATGCAAATCGCTTATTGTTGTGATTCTTCGTTTTCCACTGACAACTAATTCTGTATTTTAAATAAAAATCTAAAGCTCTGTAAGGTTTCTTCTGTTTGTTTCGAAGAAAGTCGTCCTTTCAAAGGAATTATTAAGGCTGCTGCTAGGACTTAGTGAAACTTATGCTCTGCCATCTTCCTTAGAAATCGATTGGAATTCGATTTCTGGTGTAACAGCGAAAGACGTCCATTAAAAGGTCGACAATTATTACTATTGTAAGTTTCTTGTTTGGTATTGCTGGACATCAAGAATAATCAGTAGGCATCGGTTGGGACCGGAACGCACCGGAACGCATACCTTGTAGGAACGCACCAACATGGAAAGTCCACATTCCAGTCATGCATGAATAATTCGATGTTTCCGACAGCATGAGCCAGATCGAATCCATACATTTACATGCGCCTGAAAACGGCAACAGTTCTTTTCTGAATAGGACGGGATCACTGAAAATAATCGAGTTCACCAGTGGTAATCAAAAAAATAAGAAATGAATAAACAACAATAAATTGGTCAACCAATCCATCAGCTTATGTGAGTAGGTGTGTGAGCGTGTATGTCTGAAAATGGTGAAAAGCAACAGTGGTAATCCAGATTAATTCGCACCTTGTAGGAGCACCAACATGCAAAGTCCACATTCCAGTCATGCATGAATTTCGATGTTACCGACAGCATGAGCCAAATCGAATCCAACAAAGCAGCCCTGAAAACATCAACGTCGCGTTTTCATTAGGAGACGATTTGCATACGAATAAGAAAAGTCTGTGAAATCACAATTGACCAATCACCGGCACGAAGTGATCGTTAAGACGAAATGTGTGTATTCGACGACTAACGCTTAAAGGAGGATTGACAATATGTCGGCTTACATGACTAAATGCAAAATGTCGGCAAAGCATTGAAAACATTGCATGCTATGTGTCTAAAAGATAGGGGCGAAAACTTCCGCTTTTGTAAAGCATTGGATGCTACAACGGGAATAGTATTGGGCTATTGGTTTCTGTCTGTTATTTTCCCCCAACATATCTTAGCTATTATATCAACGGTCTACTCACTCTAATGCTGCAAAGTTCGCATTGAAAGCCATAATGTGGCAGGTTTAAATTTGTCAGTTTTAAATCGGAGCCAAAGAATTTGATGTAGAACGTGTGACAGCTGAGAGCTTGAAAATGAAAATAAGATATGTAGGCTAAAAGAGAGAGGCATAACATTGTCTACGTACATGTGTCGTAGAGTTCGCCTTCCGTTACCTTAGCTTGACCAGCCTTTGTGATGGCCGCCATATTGAAGACTTGTCCAGTGAAATACTGGACACCAGGTAACAAGATGACTGCTATGCTGTGCCCTTCATCCTCGATCTTCTGCAGGATATCTTCTGCTCTAAAAATTTCTTCTCCCTGAAAACGACCGAACTATTAGATGCTTTTGGAATCATCGATTAGATCGATAATTATTACCAGCACGGTATATTACGTCTGCTTTGAGGCAGTATAGCAGTTTTCATAGAAATGTCGTCAGCAGTATTCACAATGAGAGAGTTAATTATTGGAGTCATAAAGCAGATCGCGATTAATGTCTTTTCTTCGGAGCTTCAACAATTGCGAGTAAGTAAGAACAATAAGAAGTAATTAACCGAATGTAACAACAAGGAATAAATTAAAGTACACTAGCGACTGCACGGACAAAAAACAGAAGACGAGCAATCCCTTAAGCTGGCTTTGAGTGATGCAGCCTTGAGTGTTAGCGACTTCATATTCTTGGCCTCAGCATATGGGGGCTAGTGGCCAGTCCTCTTTCTCGGGGGCTGATCTCCCTCTGACAGTGCAGGGTTAGCGTATTTATCATAGCTGAGTTTTGTATAGAGATTACATTGGAGCCGAAACATCTAAACGCAAAATGACACAAGTAAATCAACTGTTGGACAGAAATGACCGCCACATTGCTGTTAGCTTTTCTTATCAGAGCCACAATCAGTTCAGTAACAGCTACAATCAGATTGACTTTACAATGGACGACTTAGTGAGGTGCAACGGAGGGATTCATACCTGTCTTGGCTTGACGAGTAACAGACTGGTCGCGGGATCGAATCCTCGCTGTCGTATCTGGGACTCAGCACAGTACTTGAAAACCAAACGAGACACTTTGCGTTAGTCATTGTATGGCTCCGTGGCCGTAATCTCTAAAGTCTAAACAGTTTATTATACAAAACTTTTATTATTAGGATGAATTATTCGTGATTATATACTTCATAATGTACACCAAAGTGCGGTTAGCAATTGGATCAATAAAGGATAAACTTACTTACTTACTTATTTCTCAAGAAATAGAACTACGCAATATATTTCCGAATTGTTTGTTGTGCCTCCGGACAATGAAACTGAGCTTGCTTGCACATAGGCTACAGTTTACGCTCCTGGTTTTACATTGATAGTTTGCTGATACTTTAAACTGATAGTTTACATTGATAAGTTCATTGGCTATCAGAATTCTGAAAGATTCTATAAAAGCTCAAGTGAGCAAACTATTCATTTGCGATTCCAGCTTTGCCATTATTGTGAAGAATTTCATTTTCCTGCAACTTACATGATCCGACGGAAAGGCGTGGTCTTCGATCAGAATTTTGTGTCTGTCCTTCGTTGGCTGATAAAACGAAATCTTTGAAACAGATTAAAAAAATATTAGTGCTCGCCACGATACTCGTATATTTGGCTACAATCCTACATCATGCATAAATACGAAACCTGTTATATAATAGCTCTCTATCTATATATATTATGTGTATATATATATATACAGAGAGAGACAGACAGACAGAGACAGAGCCAGAGACAGAGATAGAGAGAGACAGAGACAGAGAGAGAGAGACAGAGACAGAGAGACAGAGAGAGAGACAGACAGGCAGACAGAGACAGAGACAGAGAGACAGAGACAGAGACATGTAGAGAGAGGCAGACAGACAGAGAGTTGTCAAACCCTTTAACTCTAATGCAGGACGTGATTTTCATAGGATGTTGCCTTGCCATCGGGTGTTGTTTTGTCCTAACCCTTACGGAATAAAACTAATCACAAGCACTGACGTCTAGATTATCAGCAAATCCCAGTTTTTGAGGTCAATGCCACATTTTAAGACGGCCAACATGATTCGACTGCATGTGTGTGTGTGTGTCGGCTGCCTCTCTATGACAACTGGCAAAGACCGTACGCAGCGTTTGATGGAATTATGGCTCACCATCAAGAGATGTGCGTTGACTGTCAAACCATTCATCAGGGCAACTTCGTTTTTTTGAGCACCTGTAAAGTAACAATAACGCTAACGTCAGAGAACTCCACAAGAACAGTCCTAGTACTCGGCACTTCCCAACTGCTTCTCTTTACACGTTCATTTCTCTACAGGCATTCAGTCAGGGGCGTAGCCAGAAAAAATTCAGAGGGGGTTTTAGCTTTTGAAGGGGGGGGGTTCATTGGAAATGCTGGCATAAGTTAAGTTTTTTGTATTTCGCATATAAAAGCGCCTAAAAAATGTCGCCGATTTATTTGGGGGTTGAACCCGTAAAACCTCTAAATATGCCAATGCATTCAGTTTATCTGCATACAGTATGTGGAACTAATACATTTCTACTGTATATATATATATATATATACTTTATATACATTATCAGGTAAATGAAAAAACCTATACCTTTTGTTAAATTGACATAATTATTCCTATAACTAACTCTAGCTCGGCTCAGCAACTAGTCTGTGTTACTTGTAATCAGTTGTGTCTTTGTCAACTGCATCTTTTGAATTAAACGAATATTGATTGATTGATTTTCTCTTTGCTCAAAGTATACCAACCAACAGCGGTCTGTCAAACTTAGGCCAACAGATATATAGCGCTGCAGTCTGAAATGCCAATAAGCAGCGCGAACATAATATAATATTATAGGCCTATATTATATCTTATTAATTTTAGCCTATGCGAAATCTTTCCCACAAACGACGGCTGCGCTTACCAACTATAGGCGCCATCTGGTCGACGAGGAATTCGTCGTACTTTAGAGACGGATATTCGCCATGCAGGTGTAAATGCACTCCCCTAAATCAGAACGAAAGGAACATACTTTGAGAGGCCCTGAAAAAAGGCCCTAAAGAAGCGTTTTGATATATATATATATATATATATATATATATATATATATATATATAATATATATAATATATATAATATATCGTCATTTATTGGCATCAGGCAAAAGGAGACTGTTCATTCCTGAATATGCCAATCTAAGTCGTGTATATTTAGAGCATTCCTTTACGGATTGATCTTTTGGATGTTGACCTGATTACGGCTTGGTTTTGGTGTGCCATCGGTTGATGCCTTGTGCATTAGACACCGGCGCAATAGAAGTTGCTAATTACATTAATTAAATTACAAGGCATTCCTATGTAGGCCTTTCGAGTCTAAGCTATAAGCCATTTTGGCATAAGCCATTAATGTCAAAGCTAAATGCTGCTAAACCGTTGAAGAGGAGGAGGAGGAGGAGGAGGAGGAGGAGGAGGAGGAGGAGGAGGAGGAGGAGGAGGAGGAGGAGGAGGAAAGGAGGAGGAGGAGCAGGAGGAGGAGGAGGAAAAAGAAGCGTAGAGACTGCAGCAGATGACACCAGGTCTATGGCTTAGCATTCGCTGAAAGCCAGTGATAAGACAACTAACTATGTATAACTCACATTTTCGACCATTTATCGAGTTCTCGATTGACCAGAAGCGACGTCGATTTCGGCATAAGACCGAGCGAATTGCCGCATAAGTAGACGCATTCCTCATCGTCCCCACTCATTAGACTCCTATCAACTGCATTACAATAAGAACAATAGCAACGAGAGCTTCTCGAAATACTAGGTTCGAGTCACTGATAAACCTGCGTTAATCGCGCCAGAAGACATTGCGCAGTCTGGCACATTGTATTGTATCTAAAGATTTATATAGCGCCTCTCTCAGAATAACTATTCAGAAGCGCTCTCAGCACGAAAACCCCGGGGAAAAGAAACGTCTTTAAAGAACGAGAGACCAAAGAGGAAAAACTAGTCATTAGTTTAGCCCTTAATGAGGGGAGGAGGTTATTCCAAGTTATTCCATATCCTCAGGAAACACTAAGCAGCTAAGAATATGAGATCCTAACTGTCTTGAACACAGAAATGGCTTATATGTAGGCTATTTAAACGCGGGTATGTAGCTATTGTAGGCTCAATGGCGTCGCTAGAGGGGGCGATGGGGGCGGACAGCACCGGGTGACACCTTCAGAGGGGTGACACCAAAGTGACTGTCTAAAAATTTGTTGCAGTGTCTTAGCAGACATTTATTATTTTTAAATTATCAATAACATAATTATAATGACAGAAACATATTTTGTAAGCCCAGCTTACATGACTGTACCGTTTCAATTTATTTAAAGCTGAAGCTTTATGCTAATGTACTTTATTTAACCTTCTAATGCACCCCGGTCAATTTACGAGTAACATTAGTACAATAAACATTACTAAGGGAGGAGGTCAATGGGGATGACACCATGAGTTCCCGCACTGGGTGACACCAACCCTAGTAAAACCACTGTATAGGCATAAAGTTAGTAGCCTACACTCATAGAAATTAAAGGTTGTAAGAAAACAAGAGAATAAGAGCAGAGGAGATCTATTTGAAAAACCATGCTCAAGTTTAAGTGTTGCTTACTGAAGTTCTACGGCAAAAGAAATTAGCCAGAACAGTATAAATGGATTGAAATGACAAGTCATATGCTTAATATGTATGTATGAACACTTGTTATAGCGCCCCTTCAAGATTTCTACTCAGAGGCGCTCCCGACTGCTGACACTGAATCGGAGTTTCACGCCGAAGCGCATGAGCAATTGTGAATGAAGGACTTGCCCAGGGTCCCTACGCGTAGGTATAGCTTTTATGAAGTCAACTAAAAGACGAACAAAGAGTAAACTAACTAGCTAACTAAGCCACTTACTTACTTACTTATTCGTTTACTTATAATGTCCTGATGACAAGAGAGTCTGTATGAGAAGCGGAACGTTGATGCTGGTTTCTAACGTACATGTAGCGTTAAAGGGAGACATGGACTTTAGAGAAGATTTCAATATAATAATTATGATGCAAGCGAAGTCGACCTACTGTCTGGAAGATCGCATTTCTTTGGGTAATGAAAGAGACTCCTCAGATGATGCAGTGGGTCCTCAGCATCGAGTCTCTTGGCGAACGACAGATCCGTCAGCTGACACTGCCACTCCCTGCTCTTCTCTAGAAGCGTCTGAATGGGATGACGACGATCAGAGGAAGATGGTTCAGGGTTAACCTCTCCGTTACCAAAGTTCATCACTCCGACCCCATTCTGTTGACAGAGGCTTACTTCGGTTGCCATGCTACCCTTGTGATGCACCTGAATTCGCTTGAAAGGTAAGTAAGTAAGTATATCCTTTATTGAACCAATTGCTAACCGCATTTTGGTGTATATTATGAAGTATACAATGACGAACTAATCATCCTAATAATACATATTTTGCGTGCCAGACTGTCTGCAACTCAACGCGAATTCATATGAATTCAATGTGACATAATATGTTTGTTACAGAAGCTCTGCGTAACACACAGATATCTTTCATTAGTAACGATCCTTAGGGAGCAGGCCATAACTTATGACAAACATAGAGATTGCCAACGTATTTCAAGAGTACTTTGGATGGCGAATGGCGTTCTAGTTTCTCCAGCATTCTGGGCTTGGTCATATTGCTTACAAGTATTATAATCGGGAGCGATCGTTTATCGAATATTACCCTAAATTTGTATGATTCCTAAACGTTCAATCTTGTGACGAGCTTTTCTTACGGATGACATTAAAATGTCTTAATAAGAATGATCGTTTAAAACATGAAGTTCTTCTCACCCTTTTCGATGTTGTCTTCTACTCGACTGTTCGTCGGATAGCTACTACGTTCACCAGACCTTCAACTTTAGTCACCAAGTCGACGCTGTTCTGCAAACAATCAACACAGACTGTCCTTAAGAACTGAAGGACAGTGCTTTCTCTGAGAGGATCTGGCTGCCCCTCGTCCCCCTCCCCCACCCATCGACAACAGACAACACCGTGTTCTGCTGATTCGTGTATTTGAACATGAAGTGTTAATTTTTAAAATAAAAAAGGACGGTGGTTGAATCTCCGACAACGAACGAATGAGCGCAGTCGACCATGGGCGTAGCCAGAGAAATTTTCGCCTGGGGCTTTAAGTTTTCGGGGGGAGGGTCCATTGAAAATCGTCGCAAAAGTCCAGTTTTTTTATATTTTGCATGTAAAAGCATATAAAAATTTTGTCGGAAACTTATTTGGGGGTTTGAACCCGTGAAAGCACCCCCTAAATACGCCCAGGCAGTCGACCCTCGTACAAATCAGAATCGATTCCGGTTGCTATCCGATAATCGATGACTGAATTGCTGGCAGCAATCAAGATCTTCTGGCTGACTGATCGTCACATATTCTAGCTAGTAACCTCTCTTCCACCTTTGCTTTTCTCAAAACCTTTTTCTTCTCTTGTGGCCTTGCGCACTGGGAGCGCCTCTGAATGGTTCACCCTATGAGAGGCGCTTTCTAAATGTTTGAATACAATACAATACAATACAATACAATACAATATATAATATATATATATATATATTACATGTAAACATGATGTTTCGTGACGATCTCCATATAATATTCGTGTGTCAATCCCATTTATACCGATTAACTACAATCGTCTACGAAAAAGGCTTCTTTGCTTCTTACCTTTTATCTAATTATACCTGTTTTGCTTCAAGGTTGACTTGGGGTCGGGAATGTACGTCCCTTACATTTGGGTGTCGGGGTGAACGCTCTTGCACTGAGGGTCGGGGTTTATGTCCCTTACACCCCACATAATTCGGTACCGAAATTTACACATACGACGACGGTTGGTGCATGTCAGGCTATAGGCCTACGCGCCGATACCAAGGCGAGTTAGTTCTTCGTTGCTGTTTAACGACACTGTGTCATAACAAAGATGATTAGTGTCGCCCTCCTCCTTTCTCCAGGCTTGGGACTGGCACTACCACAGGTAGGGTAGTGGCGGAGTTCGTTCACCTGACAGTCAATTCTTATGGGTGTTTGCCTCTCGGGTTGACCTTCGATTTTTGTTTACATGAGCTTTAGGTCTATAAATATTATATGCTCGGTTGTAACTGGACACTCAATCTATGTCTGGATATTCAGATCATGCCACGGCATGTTCAAGACCGTCGCCTTTCTGTGACTCCAAAAATGTGCTCTGACAAAGAGTAGCATGTGTATTTGCACAGACTACTACACAGGTGGCAGATTGGAGACATAGGAGATAAACGCTGTATGTTGGTGCAGTGAAATTAAACAGCGCGAGTCCCGTTAGTGCTTACAACAATGGCGACCGTTCATGAAATGACGTGCATTGTATTGTATTGTATCTATCAATTTATATAGCGCCTCTCGCAGTGCACACAATCAGAGGCGCATGCATGTGTTCTGGTGTCTTCTCGTAGAAGGGACGGCCATATAGCCCAAATGGGTCCCCAGGCAAAGCATACATGGGGTCATTTAGTACGTACGCACGGAGGGGATGGGTTACCCAAATGCATATGATTGCGTATGCTTGCGTATACGCATAGGAAGGGGTAAACCTGGATAATACTTTATCTATATTATCTATATTGGCCTTCCTTCAAATGAGTCACAGTTCAGCGATCAGGCTGAATAAGCTGCGATCAGGCATGTATAAGCTGGAGCCCTGCGTTTGGCTTTCCAGTGGCGCTTTAGAAGTTTGAAGATTACGATTACGATTACGATCAGGCAATTACCATAGGGATAACTACGCAAGGCCGCGGGAAAGGCTCACACATTTGTATGCCCGCTAACTCTAACTGCTATTAACTGTCTTGCAGCTGTGCACTGAGACCAGACAGTTTGGTCGCCTGCCCTATTCAGTCAGGATACAGTCGGGATATAGACCGCTCTATTCTATTGGGGGGTGCGTGTCAAGCGTACGTACGCAGGTGGGGGATGTTAAAAGTCCACGTGAGTTCAGGGAGAGGGGGGTCATTTTGTGATTTCTGCGTACGTACGAGCACCTCATAATCTTCCCTGTGCTGTCGTCCCTACCTGACCTCAAATGTATGCGAAACTAGATGATCCGGTTGTTCCCTGATCCTGTTCAGGATGCAAAATGGTTGCTTTGCCGTGGTAGAGCCTTCACTCTGGATCATGCAACATACGGCTTGATCTGCTTGTTTTTGCTCTGCCGTCTTTCGCCAGTGGTTGAAGATCATTCTCTTTTGTCGTGTTCTTTTGTTGTCAGATCGGGGTTCAATTCTGTAGAGTATGCTACGGCGCTATAGAAATTAAGTCAATGATTGCAATTAATCGTTTCGGATGCAATTGAGTTAGATGATGGCAAGCACAACCGTTCGATTGGAAGCAGGGCTTCGAAAGGTTTTTTGGCTTTTGGGGGGGTGGGGGGTAAACCAAAATTACCAAAAATCACGAAATTTGGGTTTTTGGTTTAAAAAAATAAGTTTATCAATAAGAATAAATGCCGAAAATGACTTCTCTTCAACTCTCTTGACAATTGTTGTATCGTCTTTGTTATTATTTTTTGTTACATGATGTTCTAGGGTTCTAGCCTACTGTTCTAGTTAATTTCATTTATGCATCTGATTAATTTGAACGGTAGCCTATTCATAACATTTCTATGAGTTTTATGATTCGAAATAGGGAAATCTAAAAAAAACTTTTCATTTTGAAAAAAACTTGTTTTAGTGCACCACTGATTAGAAGTGATTCATCCTGCGCACTCATCTAAAACTGACCTCTTGATATCTCTCCACAGGTCTTTCACTCACAACTGAAAACATGGCACTTTTACTAAGATATTTTGTTGCAGGAATCTAAATAATCCAGTTCTGATGACTGACGGAAGAAGCACGCGGAAACTTCTTTATTATCTTTGTAATTTATCAAAGTAATATCTGTCATTGTGATGATAAATAAAATGATAATAAGTAATAAATTTTATGTTGTCATCCTTCATTTTTATCGCATATTATTATTGCAATTACATCAGACTATAAACCGCACCATTATTATTATTATTATTATTATTATTATTATTATTATTATTATTATTATTATTATTATTATTATTATTATTATTATTATTATTATTATTATTATTATTATTACTATTACTATTACTATTACTATTACTATTATAATTATTATTATTATTATTATTATTATTATTATTATTATTATTATTATTATTATTATTATTATTATTTTTTTTTTCGCCCGAGGTAGATATGATCCCTCAGGCTAAGAAACTAATATAGAACTGTGTTAAAGGTTCTCGTCCCCAACGTGCTGCTCAAAAGAACCTCTGAAAGCGACGGCCTTTTCTGTTTTATTATTATTATTATTATTATTATTATTATTATTATTATTATTATTATTATTATTATTATTATTATTATTATTATTATTATTATTATTATTATTATTATTATTATTATTATTATTATTATTATTATTATACTGAGGTGAGGGGAGGTAGGACATATGCCTTTTCCATCCATTCGCGGGTTCATGCTCTCCAGTGAAATTGCATCCTAAATCTAAGAGAACTATGCAGAATTTCATTTGCAACAGGACTATCGCATACTCCGATAAGGATTAAAGTAGGCCTACTGTAACAACTAAAGCATTATCAGTTTGTCCCTCTGGGCTTTGGACACTTTAATCACCAGGGATTGGATGCCATGGACAGCCTTGGTCGCCATCTAACAAGGGTTGCTGGAAACTCTGGGGAAACTTTTCTGTTTCAACGTATTGTTACCACGATTTGTGTGATTCAGTAGAGACGAACCTCGTTCTGTTTTGCCACTTTAGTGTTCAAGATGCGGTCTGCCTTATATATAGACTCACGCCTATTTTATTTTCCAACACCAGTAAGCTGCTGTCAACACAGTGCAGTACACAATCTCATTTATTAATGAAGCAACAACTGCAGTCGTACCGTGATCATACAGGCTAAAAGAAGTTTATAGGCATTGTATGCAATCAAAACCTTCACATTAATTCACTCTGAACCAATAAAAATGTTTGAAATGACTTCTATATCTACATAAGGAATAGCAAAAACAAAATCGAGTGAAATCGAAAAAAAGGAATAAGCTCTCATAGTAAGAATTGTATCATTCAACCAGAGGTCCCCACAACAAGGTATAGGGACTGTCCTCATCTTCTGATGTATGATACTCCCATAAGGCAGTAGAAAACTCGTACAAGCTAAGCTTTCCGTCTGCATTGAGATCCATGGAATCAAAAGCCCTGCGTATGATGCTAGTATCTTGGACGCCAATATCAGCAAGTGATTTAGCGTATTCATCTTCTTGTAGAAAGCCATCACCATTAACATCCAGAAGACCGAAGAAATTCTGACATACTTCCATATATGCTTCCTTAAATTCTGGGTCATTCCTTTGTTGTTTCACGGACTCCACGAAGATGGATGGAGTCAGCAATCCGTTGTCATCGGATCCCGCGGACTTCATCCACTGCCGCCATACCTGCGGTGACATTACAAGGCTTATAGATATAAATAGATGAATACATATGAGAAGACCTAAAGGGGAATTTTATATTAAATTGTAGTGACTGTAATATATCTTAATTTTCGCAACAACGTAAAGATAATTATTTTCTGACATAATGTTCAATCTAACTTTCACTCGCACGTATAATATTATAGCTTTTTTGTTTATTTGCAAAAGATTACTGGCCTATCCAAATTTATTGCATCTGCTGTAAGGTTCTATTGAATTCAAGTAAAAGAAATCCGAGAGCAAACCGCAATATTCCTTATTCACTCTTGAGAAGAAAGATGGTCGTTATTACCGACCAACGGATTATTTTTGACAAAAGATAAATTTTGGCTTACGAAGAAGGGGTCGAAACTTCAAGCTCTAACCTTGAATGAACCACTGAATGTTAAGATTCAAGACCTAACACAAGTCAAAAACGCTTAAAGAAGTAGGCCTATACGCTATAATGACAAAAACACCACGCCAGCAAACCTAAGTACAAAGAATACGTCGTCATCAATAAACGTAAACAAAACTGTTTTTAAAATAATTTACTTGTATAAAGCACGATCTGAGCTTCTCCCTTTGAGCTGCAAGGGCTTTTGTTGCGTCACTTTGACGATCAGCCATTTCTACCATATCTTTCAGCGATAAATAGCCGTCATTGTTCACATCATTGTGTTTAAAGTACGTCTTAACTTTTCTGGCCAAAAATTCTGACATGTTGAATCGATAATCAGAGGATTGCCTGTAAAGAAAGTAGTACCAGTTAGCGAATAGTTAAAGATGTTCTATTGGCGTGTCAGACCAGGCTATTATAGAAATCGAGCTACTCTTAATACTGACAAAACAGGCAAACCAATTCTTTAACTAAGCTAACGACAACCGATGAAAACAATTCCTTTACATTATTCGGAGAAACGTGAATAATTCTTTTATATTAGAGTGATTGATAATCGTTGAACGCCTTCCGCGTCTATTCTAATAATACCAAAACATGCCATAGATACATACCATAGATTGATGCAGCATGCCAAACTGGTTCCGAAGACATGCACTGTAATGCAGTGTATACTTGGAAACACTGCCAGTTAATAGTTTAATGCTGGCAATTAATTGTAGGCCTACACCCTTCTAGTTTCTTAAAAGTTGTGATAGTATCCTTTTTGACAGAGTGCCTAGTATCATCGAAACTATTCCACAACTCAAAAACACTTGCGCTGAAGATTACTGCCATAATAGCCTATTCCTTATGGCCACTTAAATAATTTATACCTGCAATATCAACTCACTATTGTTTGGTAGCATGATGACAGTCACCTTCACAGGTCTTATCTATCTGTGTTTGTTTGAGTAGAGTATTATATCTGACTTCTTTCGACTGAATGCTTTAAGTTGTTATAACTTGAAAATTTCTAAAGCCTTGCAATTTCTGTACCCACTATTACTTAACGCCGATCAATATGTTCTGCAGCGATGATAAATCTGCCGAAGAAGTGTCTTACTTGGGAATCGACCCAAGGCCAATATATATACGTTTGTTTTAATGTTAGGAAATTTATATACATTAATTCGTCATCGTCATCGTCATCGTCAACATCGTCGTCATTATTCTTGTTTATTGCTTTTTAAGATGACGATGAATGGTGATGATAATGATGGTGATGATGATGATGATGATGATGATGATGATGATGATAATAATAATAATAATAATAATAATAATAATTTTTGTATCACCTGAGGGATCATATCTACCTCGGGAAAAAAATAATTATAGGTACTTTCATGCACAACACCGGGGACGAGGACTAAAAGCCATACTAGCGTTGAAAAAAATAATAACAATAAAAATAATAATAATTACAGCAACAATAAGAAAATTGGCCACACACACAGATCATTTTTCTTTCTCTCTAAGTTTAATAATCGTCGGAGATTATTTCGAGTTCAGTAATAATAACTTATAGATAATCGCTCACAGATCCGTTGAAAGAAATTAACAGGCTCTAGACTGTGCGGCCTTATGCAACCGCAACAGCAGAAGCGCATGTGAAATGTATGTGGCAGCCTGATATCCACTACTTACGCATAGGATAAACGACTGTTGTTGCAAGTTGCAAGACTTCGTCCAAGTGTTGTAACTTCGTACTAACCAAAGACTGGAACCAATATGATCTTTTGCAACGGTTTCCGGACGATTGGTCATAGGACGATTGGTCATAGGACGATTGATCATAGGACGATTGGTCATACGGACGATTGGTCATACGGACGATTGGTCATAGGACGATTGGTCATATGCCGATAATAAACCTACATAATTCGTTGTAGTCGTTAGTTATGGACATTCTTAGTTTTAAGCTTACAATCAAGACACTTCTTAGGGTAATACTTACAGGGATCAACTCACTTCAAAGAACTTAACGTTTGGAGATTGATCCCGAAGAAATAAACGTTTCACCCGCATCTTACTCAGGTATAAAAGGCAATGAAACCAAAGCAAGACATTCATTTGCAGTGAAAGAGTCAAGAAGTATTATAGTATATAAAGTATAGTAAGAAACTTCTTTGTTTTAGCCTTCGATAGCATTCGACAGTCCCATCACCGATAGGATCTATGACCGGTAGGCCCTATGACCAATCGTCCTATGACCAATCGTCCGTATGACCAATCGTCCTATGACCAATCGTCCTATGACCAATCGTCCTATAACCAATCGTCCTAGAACCTTTGCAACGACTTAAAAAGACCTATACTTTCTCCTAGACATTGATTAATTTTGTCCAATTTCTGTAGAGCAACGGCTTAATCTATCAAATCGACAAAATTTATGATTTAATTAGAGCAGACGGGTATCATTCATTTGTATGTAACGATGGAAAATTTGATATTTATCAGTAACTATCCTCACAAACTTGTTTTTCCAGTCATAAAAATCTTTGGCCTAATATTGATGTACATAAGAAAGGAATGGGGGGGGTTTAGAACGAATTGAACAAGGTTCATTCACCTTTATTAAATTTTTATCGTTATCGCTATCGCAAGATTTTATTACATTTATGTTCGAATATTAGGTAATAAACAACGATATTGTGTAGCGATATGAAATTTGATAATATTCAGTGGCTGCAAGTCACGTCGCCAATAATAAAGATAGTGGTCTCGCTATGAGAAGAGCTGCCTCCTTCGGCTTGTATGGCATTCCTGCTTATAAATAATGTATAGGCCTCTCAAGAGAAGACGGTGCCCCACTCATCCCTTAGTCACGTGGACGACGCTTGGAATGGGACTTAACATTGGCCGACACCTACGCCAGTTCTCATGTAGCTGATACAACGATCAGAGCAAGCGAAGCCGCCGAAAGCGTAGCTGTGGGAAAGAGAGTAAAGTCCTCTACCATCATTGCACTGGTGACTATATTGCAAGACAAACGGATGGTCACGCATCTAGACAAACAGACAGCGATACAGATGCAGTTAGTTAGTAATTTAGCTAGTACGTAAGTTAGTTAGTACGTAGGCCTATACTTTAGTTAGTAGACCTACGTCAGTTAGCTAGTTAGTTAGTTAGTTAGTTAGTTAGTTAGTTAGTTAGTTAGTTAGTTAGATAGATAGATAGATAGATAGATAGATAGATAGATAGATAGATAGATAGATAGATAGATAGATAGATAGATAGATAGATAGATAGATAGATAGATAGATAGATAGATAGATAGATAGATAGATAGATAGATAGATAGATAGATAGATAGATAGATAGATAGATAGATAGATAGATAGATAGATATAGATGGATAGATAGATAGATATATATAGATAGATAGATATAGATAGATAGATAGATAGATAGATAGATAGATAGATAGATAGATAGATAGATAGATAGATAGATAGATAGATAGATAGATAGATAGATAGATAGATAGATAGATAGACAGATAGACAGATAGACAGACAGACAGACAGACAGACAGACAGACAGACAGACAGACAGACAGATAGATAGATAGATAGATAGATAGATAGATAGATAGATAGATAGATAGATAGATAGATAGATAGATAGATAGATAGATAGATAGATAGATAGATAGATAGATAGAAACATGTAGATAGATAGACAGACAGACAGACACACAGACAGACAGACAGACAGATAGATATAAGTTTAGTATAATGGAAAATCTAACTATAATGTACCTCACCGATGCGTCTACATCATTCATTGAGACCAAATCGTGAGGTCGATATCACGTTCACGGAACGCCGTCTTGATTGGTTGATGCTCTGTGCATTTATAACTGCGCTATATAAGTCATTAGAGTAGATTTGATTAATAGAGAGACCCACCGAATGTCAATCATCACGCAAGGCCGTGGTCACACTCCAGATCACTATAGTTTGCGATAGTGGCGTCGGACAGACCTGGAAAGTTCCAACCCATGCAATCTCAGGCAACTGGCAATCTTACAAGACTCATTACGAAAAAGGATGACATGCGAAGAAATGGGAACGATAACTAACCGTGCACGGCCAGCCGATCTCGGTCACTCGGGCTTCCACGACCTGCCAGGCCCTCTATCTTGTCTAGTTTCAAGTATCGGTCCATTCCAGATTGCTGGGCAATAGATATAGCTTTGGTGGGAGTTTTGGGAGTTTGTCTCCATCAGCCATCAGTTCTCCAATAGCGTCGTGACGCACTGAGTAGGAATCGCGTACCGGAGATCCTGAGTGGGTGCAGATAATGCCAAATCAATCAATCAATCAATCGATCATCAATCATTTAATCAATCAATCAAAATGGTTTTTTTATGCCAGAGATGCCACTCTTCTCAAACCAAGTCACCTCGTATCGGCAGCATGGACTCCATCCACTGGATGCTAAGAGGAATGCTGCGTAGATTCCCGAATAATAACATAACATAGGCCCATTAATTACATTATTTTATCTTCGAATAAGAGGCAATATGCAACAATATTGTCTAGCCTAGCTGTCGAAATGTAAATTTCAACAGCTAGTCAGTGTCGTTGTTTATTACCTCTTATTCGAATATAATAATATGTGATAATTATGCATAGATAAAATCTTGTGACAGAACATCTAATAAAGGCGCATGACAGCATATCAGTTTATTTTATGCGCCCTCTCTCATGTTCATCGCTTTCTGACGTATTGGCGAACAATAATAATGGTGTCGGCAGTGGTGTAGTGGGGGGAACGTGGGGAACGCCGTTCCCCCACTTTTTTTCTCACACTATGCAAAATTCTTGCAAGATTGCACTTTTTGCTTACTTCAATATGCAGGCGTTCCCCCACTTCATTTTTTAGGACTACACTACTGGGTGTCGGTGATGGTGGTGGTAGTGCTGGTGGTGGTGGTGGTGGTGGTGGTGGTGGTGGTGGTGGTGGAGGTAGTAGTAGGCTAGTAGTAGCAAGAAATGTTCGGATAAATATCAAATTTGGCAATGGTTTATTCATAAATAATTTAAAACTCTGCGCCGTCTGCGGTCTAATGTCGTCATGCATTTTCGAGATAAGATAAATTAAAGCGTTGTGGTTTACTACGTGTATAGATAGATCTGTTTAATTTATGAGTGCACGTAGGTCCAATTAAATTTTTAAACAAGTTCATCCCGATTAAAGGCTCTATAAAGTTGTTATATCCACTTGGTTTGTGGCAAGTCAGATGACCTGGGGAAGCCTTACAACTTGCAACAACTGCGTGAATCCGAGAAGTAAATATTGTAATTGTAATTGTAACCGAACATTTATATAGCGCCGCTCAAATTCAGCAGCGCTCTCGACCTGCGTCAGTGTCTGCGTCAGCGAACAGGAATGTCTTAAGGCGTCTCCGGAACTGGGAAGGTGAGATGGCTAGCAAATCATGGCGAAGAGACTGGGGAAGAGTGTTGAATAGAGAAGAGAGTTGAAGTATATAATATATATACTTATATAGGCCTACTATTATCGTTAGTAGGTTGCAAAGGTATAGCGTTAAAGGCTGATAATAATGGAAATGGACTGAAAAACATATCGCTGGTTTCTTTCATGTAACCGATTATAAAAGTCTTAAACACCAACGGGACAGAGCATGTTCGAACGTGCTGTATTTTGCGCAATTTTTACCTGCTGCCAATTCGAATACGAAATTAGCTGAGAACCATGTGGATGGAAAGTATGATGGATCTAGCAATCGATCATAGATTCATACATTCAGCGATTTATTGAGTGTTGATTGATTGATTTATTCATTCGCTGACTACAACATTTCTGCGGCGTCATTTCAACCTATAGCTCTGATTTCCTAGCCCAGCCAGGCAGCCACGGCGGAAAAGCTTTCACGCGATGACCACATATTTATGTAGCATCCTCAATCACAGCCTTTTCACAGGTAGCCTACATGCAAATCCAAAGTGAGGTCATTTCGAGTCTACAGAGCAAAAGTTTAAATGGTTTATAGTTAGGCTGCGGCTTAAATTCGATGTCTCAAGTTGAAACTTGGTTGTATTTTCCCGCAGGATGTCTGAGTATTGGAAGAGAAAGATTAGAACCTATTTTGCCACATTCGACCTCGACAAAGATGGAGTCATATCGAAGGACGACTGGGTGGGAATGGCGATTCGATTCTCCGAGTTCGGGGAAACAGACAAACAGAAGGCGGAGCATCTCAAGACTGAAATGGAAAACGTGAGACCCTTTGGATATTTTTTCCTTGACTTAGAATGCAAGCAAACTACTACTACTACTACTACTGCAGCTTCAACTACTACAACAATACAATACAATACAATGCAACACAATACAACTGAGGCGCGGTGGTGTAGGGGTATGTTCGGTGCCTTGCAGCTGGAGGGTTGCGGGTTCGAATCCACCTCAAAAAGCCGCCGTGTAGGGACCCGGGGCAAGTCCTTCACTCGCAATTGCTCATGCGCTTCGGCGTGAAACTCCGATTCAGCGTCCGCGCAGTAGTCGGGAGCGCCTCTGAATAGGAATCTGGAAGGAGCGCTATAACAAGTGTTCAAATACAATACAATACAATACAGAGATCCTGAGTGGCCGAGTGGGTTGGTAGCCCGCTCGCCACGCCGGCGGCCCGGGTTCGATTCCTGGTCGGTCGGTTTATCAGAGATTAATTTCTCGGATCTTTACTGCGGGTGGCTCGGTCGCAATATAAACGTGGAGTACGAGGTTGCTTTCACTAATCATCTTCGATATGAAAAAGTGTCGTTAAGCCGAAGTACATACAATACAATACAATACTAGTACTACTACGGTGATAACAATTAAAACCACTACCGTTACTACCTTTATCATGCACTGTTACAGCGTAGCCTACAGTACAAGTAGGATAATAATTGAATGCTGTATGTTTTATTTAAATACAAAATAATGAATTTCAAAGTCCGTGATTATGTTCACCGTCTGAGTGTTCTTATTGATGTACTTTCCATTCTACTGTTTTACATTTTATTTTATTCTGTAAGTTGTGGGAGCACTTTATGAAGAAGGCTGACGTTGGCAACAGGAACACACTTACCGTAGACGACCTCACCAACTCAATCGGGAAGCAGCGCTACGATCCGGAGCTGATGAAAGCCTACTCTGGTACGATACATGACATTCACGACATGTTGGACCTGAACCGTGACGGTTACCTACAGGAGGAGGAGTACGAAAGAATTCTCTTCCAGGTCGGAGTTCCGGATCGGTCGTTTGTGAAAGAGGCTTTCCAGGCAATCGATGTCAACGGCGATGGGAAGTTGAGCCTAGAGGAGTTCATTAATGCCTTCCTCGACTTCGTGTTCTCTGATGATGAAAAGAGTCCGTATGGAAACTTCTTCGGACCTCTCGTCGACTAGATCTCCAGTCGAGAGCCCGGTCGACTAGATAGGCATATAGTATCTAGTCTTCTGGGTAAAGGCCTCTACTCTTTTCATACGACCGATCCGTCTGATCATTTCTACAGAAAAACAGTGAAAATATGAGATAGTCAAAAAACCATGCAAACGGAAAATGTAGTAGCGAAAATGTTCTCGCAGCCACAGACGATTGATGGAAGCTGCTGATGGCTAGGACAGAATTTTTATAGCACAAACATTCATACTGGTTATTATAAAAGTATGTCATAACTTCAGCGAAAATGTATAAAAGTTTTATACATTTTCGCTGAAGTTATGACATTGTTTATGAACCCCTTTGACTCTTCTCCATTCTGTTGGCTGCAGACTTTGTCCAATTATTGCTACTCATTTAACACGTCGATGATTTAGGTGTTCGGACAATTTTTTCAGACATTTTACCATTAAAATTATTCTTCTATAGCAGGGTACTTCGTCACATCGTCCTTTCACCATTGAACAGTTCAATTGTTATCAAGGCTGCAACCGACATAAAATTCGTTGATTATCTACATTAAAATTATCATGATTATTGTGAAATTGTATTTCTTGACTGTTTCTACGGTCGTGAAAGTCAGGATTCTTCTTTAGAAGAAAAAGGAATCAAACAAGTGAGACTGACCGACAGATAGAAATACATACATACATACATACATACATACATACATACATACATACATACATACATACATACATACATACATACATACATACATACATACATACATACATACATACATACATACATACATACATACATACATACATACATACATACATACATACATACATACATACATACATACATACATACATACATACTTACATACATACATACATACATACATACATACATACAGGCAGGCAGGCAAGCAGCAGAGCGCCAGCCATTTTTTTTAACCAGGGTATAGCCAGGGCAATAATAAAGTAACCAATGCAAGGGGCGATTGGTGCCCCAACAAATTCTCGGCAGGGCAAAAATTCTGGCAGGGCAACGACCAGGGCAAAGGTTTTTTTTACCAGGGCATTTGCCCTGGCCTGCCCTGCTGTAGCGAAGCCACTGACAGCCAGACAGACTGTCAGACATATTTAAAGACAGACAGATACAGACAGGTGCAGCCAGACAGATAGACGGAAAACAAATATATTCACTCAATCATCTTTGTTTCTTGATGCTAGAAATTGATAATTTCTATATAGAAACGGCTTAATCAATCTTGTTGAGCTAATTTATGATTTAATTTCAGGTACAGGTGTAATATTTTATGTGTATCTACCGATGGCAAATTTGATATTTATCAGTAAATATATGATCACAGAATTGTTTTTCTTGTCATTAAAGTCGTTGGACAATTTCAACAGAACTGATATTGATGTGCATAAGAAAGGAAAGAAGATTAACAATAAATTGAATTACATATATGCATAATTGCATATAGGCCTACATGCATCATACATTATACATTATGCATTATACATGCATTATATACATGTATGCATATGCATGCGCAAATGGGGATCTGTTAGGGACATTCAATTCTATTCTGGTCGGATAGACTTCATTCATTTACTACACATGCGTAAACTTTTTTGGTCGATTGTTATATGAAAGTCATAATAACAGTGTCCTCAGTGTTTGTGGCAAAGGATATAGCTACAATTAGGCTATATTGAACATGGACCACCTTGTACCATGGTCGCTAGAGTTCCAAGAACTGACAGCACAAGGTAACAAGGTTACCACCTTGTGATAAGTATGATATTGACATATCTACGTTAGATTACAGAAGTGATCATTTCATGTATGCTAATTTTGCATCTATCGGTACTTAATTTTTTGTTCTTGTGCTTTCTACCTTCGTGGTGAATAAAGTGTTTATAAAAATGTTTATCGTTATCGCAAGACTCTATTACATTTATGTTCGAATATGAGGGGATAAACAACGATGTTGTGTAGCAGTCGGAAATTTGATAGTATCCAATGGCTGCCAATATGAGAGAGCGGACGTGGTATGAGAAGTGTGGGTGTCTCTGGCTCCTTCAGCTTGTTTGGGAACCCTGCCCTAAAACAACTTCTAGACCTCTCAAGAGAAGACGGTGTCCGTCCCTTGGTCAAGGGGACGGCCGGGACGGTGTCTTGCATGGGGCGAAACCGTGCCCGACACCTAAGTCACTTCTCATCTAGATCCCACATCGATCAGAGCAAGCGAAGCGGCGGAATGCGCAGCTGTGTAAAAGACAGTGAACTACTCTACCATCACTGTACCGATGACTTGCAGACCAACGGTGCATAGAGCAAGGAAGGACTGCAGTTCATTTCTGAATTGTGAACCCGGGCAAAAGAGGCAACCCATAGTCCACTGGAGTCCTCCTAATGCTTGAGATTTCGGTGGCTTTTCAACCAGGAAACGCCGATCTACCAATATATTTAAAAAACAGATGACAGAAAATGATTATAATTAAGTATTACTGATGCGGAGCGAGAGCGAATAAATGAAAGATCAATCGGTTCTACTCCTATTCTCAACTTCTTCTTCCTTTTGAACCAGATTTAGTTCGGGTTACAATAATAATAACATTGCTAACAATTAGGCTACAGAGACTGCTTTCTTGCTTCAGCGGCTATCCATGCTTATTCAGCGCTTCAGTGCAATGGCCTTTGCAGCACCTTTTCAACCGATTAAACCATCTGTAAAGTCTAGCCATTCCAAAATTAAATGTGGTTATAGTAGTAGTATTTGTATTAGTAGTTGCTGTGGTAGTAGTTGCAGTAGTAGAAGTAGTGGGAAGGGCCTAGTAGTTGTAGTAGTAGGAAATGTTCCGATAAATATCAAATTCTCCATCTGTTTATTCATTATATGTAGGCTAATTTAAAATTCTGTGGTCTAATGATGTCATAAATTTTCTAGATACGATTAATTAAGGTGTTGCTGTGTACTAAGGGTGTAGAGCTGTTTAATTTATGAGTGCACCGAGGTCTAATTAGGTCTTTGCAAAAGATCATCCAGATTAAAGCCTCCATAAAGTTGCTGCATCTACTTTGCTTGTGGCTAGTCAAAACATTTGAGGAAGTCTTACAGCAACAACTGCATTTATCCTACAAGTAAGTATACTCGTTATTGGGTTGCAAAGGTGGCATTAAAGCTCTGCATAATGATGGAAATACGCTAAAAAGATGCAGCTGGTTTTACTCATGTAACCGCTTATCAAAATCTAAAACGCCAAAGGGACAGAGTTTGTTCAAATGTGCTGTATTTTGGGCACTTTTTATCTGCTGCCAATTATTCGAATGCGCCGTCAGCTGAGGTCTAAGTGGATGGAAGGTATATAGGCCCCTATATAAGCCCCCTATATAATGGTTTATTGAGAAAAACAATCTGACAAAAACGCAAAAATGCTATTATGAGTGATAATGAATAATTAAAGTTCATTAGAAAATTTTAGAATAAACTAGTAAATATTTTTATTTAATGATGTGGGAATAAATTGAGAGTTGTCCTTGGGTGGGAGAGTATGGTTGTGTGCTCTATAGGTCTTAATTGGTGAGAGGAGAGGGGTCGGGTGGAGGTAGGAGTTGGTGAAGTACATGCTTGGGATTGTGTATTATGGAGAAAAGGAGTTTCGCATCAGCTATATTGGCAAGTTCAGAGACTGTTGGAAAGGATTGCTCTAGGTAACCTAGGCGTTTGGCTCTTTTTAGGAGTTTTCCAGGCGTTCTTTAAGATGCGGTTTGAGTGTTTGTTTCGTTGTTTATCCGCCTTTACTCAGAACTATGCGGTCTTTTCTTTATCTGTTCTGCAGAGTCAAGGCTATCCTTTTACCGCCTTAAGACCCGCGCGAATAAATGTAAATGTTCGCCTTTTTCTATAGCAACCGTATTATGGCCTCGGCCTTGCTGATTTTTTCAACGAATCGATCGGGTGAGATCCTTCATCACCGCTCACCCGTTTGAATGGACACCGCGCCATTAAATTAGGGTCCCCGTGCAAGGATAGTACCCCGACGGATTAGAAGACTGAGGCTAACATGTTTTGCGGTTCAAACGAGGAAGCAAGAAAGTCCATGTGAACCACTAGCTGTGATAAGGGCGCCGTTTCGGCCGTGACTAGGGTCTCGAATGATCAATCGATCGATCGATCGATGGGTGGATCGATCGATCCATCCATTCATCGATCTATAGGTCGAGTGATTGCTTTATAAATTGATTGAATAAATGAGTCAATGTATCAGTGATTGACCGATCTTGGATTCATTGCTTAATGTATTCAACGATTGATTAAGCAATTAATGGACTAATTGGACTTATTGGGTCCTTCATTGATTAGAGCACTTATTCGGCGCACATTCAATACTTCTACCAGAAAATATCAAATGGAAGACATGGTCGGATTGCCCCCTCGGATCCGCCTCTGTCTGATTAACTATTCAACTACGAACACCCAATGCGTTCTTCAACATCTGTCACCCATTTTATACGGGAATTACTGCTTCGAGTATTCCAAAGCTATCTCAAAATACTAAAGTCGTGATTCTTGGTTAGAAATTAGAACACAGAAATTAGCAACATGCTTTACATGTACGTTATCGCAACAGAAATGCATTTGGATAAAAGAAAATAGAGTGAAGATTTATATCGAACCGCCTGCCATCGGTTATCATTATAGATATAGACATAGAACGCACAACAAATTAGAATAAGGGTTGCCAGGTTTTCGGAAGTGCTTGTTCGCCAAATCACGTCATAAAGTAGCTCAAAAGTCGCGAGATGAACAGGAAGATGAAGACAAATAAATTTTTTAGGTACATTAATATACATGTATACTTTACTGGTTTCACCAGTCACCTCCCAAGACACGCGATGAAACCATTGCGGGTAAAACTGTAGGTGGCAGATTGCTTAGTGCTTTCCGTAGACTAGTCCGTGCTCAGCAAAGCATGCATTTATTTTAAGTAAGCAACAACACATAAGACTAGTAGCTACTAACAGTAACCTAGTAACCTACCTGTACTGCAGTCAATTTATGAGAATTCATAATGTCGACGTAACGACCGCGTGACAATTCAAAAGTAGCCCAAATATCTCGCGGTCGCGACCGCGAGGACGAAATTGTCATTCGCGAGCGAATTCAAAAGTAGCCGAACTCTCGATTTTCGCGACGTCCTGACAACCCTCATTAGAATCATCAGAAGCAAGGAAATCTGTGTGCAATGCCTAGCAGTAACACCAATGTCAAGCAAGCAAGTGTTACTCCAGTTTTCGCTGTAGGTTTTCGTTTTGGTTTTCGTTATTTGTTTTCGTTATTATTAGTATGTCGAGTTTTAGAATTAGTTCTAGTTATAGTTACAAAGGCCTAGTTTTCGCTTTTATTCGTTTGTCCGAGTTTTAGTTATAGCTTTAGTCATCGTTAACGAAAACCTTTAGAAACGATAGGTTTAGTTATAAGTAAGTAAATATATCCTTTATTGAACCAATTGCTAACCGCATTTTGGTGTACTTTATGAAGAATATAATCACGAGGAAATAATTGTAATATTAAATTCTTTGCGTGCACGACTATTTGCAACAGGTAGAATTCTGTCATGTTTACGTGGACATAGCGCGCGTACAACAGTTTTAATTGGGGTGGGGGGGAGTAGGTCATGTAGAACATGGTCCATATCTGCACAAACAAGCCCGAAGTGGCAGATGTCAGCATCCTGGCATAGTTGTTCGAACCTTGGGCTGCATTCAGGCAGGTATCTCAGCCGGACCATTCGCCGAAGCAGGGCATGTAGGCGTGTCCGCCCCGCGTTATTGTTAAGTAAATGTTCAGCAATATGAAGGCCTAAAAAATCATAACAGTTGGACGAAGTCTTGCAACTTGAAACAACTGTTGTTCATCCATGACGTAAGTAGTCGATTTTAGGCTACCAAATCTGAGTGTTTTTTTTATTTCGACCGCACTGATAATTTTGCTACGAATTTACACATGGTATAGTCAATTATTATTACTGTTGTTCATTCATTCATTCATTCATTCATTTCAGATATTTATATAGCGCCCTTCTAGATTTCTACTCAGAGGCGCTCCCGACTACAGCGCGGACACTGAATCGGAGTTTCACGCCGCAGCGCATGAGCAATTGCGAGTGAAGAACTTGCCCAGGGTCCCTACGCGGCGGCTTGAGGTGGATTCGAACCCGCAACCCTCCGGCTGCAAGGCACCGAAGATACCTCTATGTTGTTATTGTTGGGGCATACAGCTAGTAGCTAAAATTGCGGCATACTTCTGAAGCGTGTCATTTTCGATTAAATGGTTGATCACATGCAGATTTGCCGGGCAATTTTGGCTCGTTCTATTGCTACAACTGCTGCTGCTGCTACTACTACTACTGTTACTGCTACTGCTACAACTACTACTAACTTCTACTATTACTACTGCTGCTGCTGCAACTACTACCAATAACTTCTTCTTCTTCTACTACTACTACTACTACTGCTGCTGCTGCTGCTGCTGCTACTACTACTGCTACTACATGCTGAGAACAGAGATGCGAACGCAGTAATTGGGGTCAACTACCTTGTCTATGTGAGCGAAATCGGTGACAAAATATATCATAATTAATGGACAAATTGGGAAGTTCCTCTGCCCTATAGAAATCGTTCGCCAAAAGCAGTTTGCTCTTTAACTGCTCTCTTGAACTTTCTAACATTTCTATTCAGTTGGCCTACGTCTTCTGAACTTTGTATCACGTCTTGTCATTTTTAAATCTTAGGCGTGGAGCTCATACAACTATTTCATTAACTCATTTAGAGCATTTATGCTGCGCAAATTTTAGACATATCTACCCAGATTGTCACCTATGCCAGCCCAGACGAAACTATTTCTGTAGCATACCAAGCCAAAGCTATATACAAATTCAGTGAGGCCATTCAATGCCGGTGACTCAACAACTGAGAAGACGTGAAACTTAAATGCTGTGTAAAGTAATATTTGAAGTTGAGATTTGGTTGTATATCACCGCAGCATGTCTGAATTTTGGAAGAGAAAGTTGAGGACGTATCTTTCCACATTCGACCTCGACAAAGATGGAGTCATATCGAGGGACGACTGGGTGGGAATGGCCATTCGATTCGCCGAGTTCGAGAGGGCAGACAAGGAGAAGGCGGAACATCTCAAAGCTCAATTTGAGAACGTGAGATGCTCAGTTGCGGCTGAGTCAGCTTGATTATTTTCAATAAACGAATATTGATTGAATTGATTGAGTTGACGCTAGCTTAGATAGCACAGGAATGGTCTTTACAAACAAAACAACAACACAGTAACAGCTGGTACAAATACGAGTATACCTATACTTCTGCTGCCGCTATTACAACCAGTACCAGGTCTACTATTATTTCCCCCACAGCTACTTTAATTTTCACTACCATTATTACTACCAATACTAGTACTAATACGAGTACCACTACTCTTACTGCCACCACTAACCACTACTACAGTAAACTCACCACTACTACTGCCAAAATCTGACCACTGCTATTACTGATAATGATGATGATGATGATGATGATGATGATGATGATGATTATGATGATGATGATGATGATGATGATGATGACGATGATGATGATGATGATGATGATGATGATGATGATGATGATGATGATAATAATAATAATAATAATAATATCGATTTTGAAATGTCATACTATATAGGGCCTAACGCATGGTAAATTGGTAGCTGTTGTAATTGCGTTACTGTATTTTCACCGCTTTGCGCACAACGGATGGTGTAAAGCGTTGAAGTTTTCCTCGCACTAATACAGATAACTTATAAGTTAATTATAACTGACATAGGTGTGGGAGCAGTTCATGAAGAAGGCCGACACCGCGGAGAAGAATGTACTGACCGTAGATGTGTTAACGGACTCAGTCGGAAAGCAACGCTACCATCCGGATCTGATGAAGCACTTCACTGGTCTGGTGCAGGGTCTTTTTGACCTGCTGGATCTCAACCGTGACGGTTACCTGCAGGAGGACGAGTACCAAAGATACCTTGCCCAACTCGGAGTACAGGACGCGTCGTTCGCTAGAGAGGCGCTACGTACAATGGACGTCAATCACGATGGGAAGCTGAGCCTTGAGGAGTTCCTTAATGCCTTCTGGGACTTCTTTTTCTCGGATGATGAAAAGAGTCCGAATGCGTTCTTCTTCGGACCTCTCGTCGACTAGATCTCGAGTCTTCCGCCTATAGAGGCATTTGCTTCTTCGGTGTTTTTTTATCTAATCTTTGTTAAACGATGGATCGTCTGGGTGACTTTAATTTCCATTCATGCGCTGTTTCTGTAAGCTTACTTAGTGGTAGTTATTAGTTTTTCGTGTCATTAACAATCGAACGGCTCTGATGACTTTCTTCTGCAAAGTGGCAAGAGCGGGTCTTGGTCAATCAGCCATACCCCATTTCAGAGTTTGGTTGGTAACGCCCGCTGAGTTGTTACCCAAGCTGGGTAAGCGAGAGTTGCGAACTGAAACTGGGCCTTCAAACATGCAAATGAATAATTGAAAATTGATTAGAAAATTATGAATTAAAAGAGTTCTAAGAAATTCAAACATAATGCAAAATACGAGAACCTGAGAAAGAATAAGTAGCATAGAGAATACCTGGTTATACAAATATTCTCTGAGCCCAAGAATATTGTTAACAACTTTGTTGATGGCTTAAAATGTTCATAGAAATGTTTTGATAATTGCCTTCTTGCAAAGCTCAGCAGTACATACAAGACCTTCTTGTCCCAACCAGCGAGGACTGCTATGGCTAAATCTAGAGCCTTTGACTTTATTCATACCCTCCCGTGAAAATTGTACCATAAATCTGAGAGAATTTAATTTGCATTGTATTACATTTTATTTATTTTTAAACAAAGAAAGACAAACATGTGCGTATATAGTTGCAGAGGGTAGACGTTGTATTTTCGAAGCAACAATGTCACAAATATAAGTTCTTATAGTGATGACTATTATAGCTCAGTTGGCTATGGGGTGTGTGAAGCCAAAATCTCGACATAAAGTTCTTCTCTGATGGAGATTTTGAACCTCCGACCTTGCGGGTGACTGCTCACCACGCCAACAGCTCGACTCTCGCACACTCCAGAACTGACTAAAGTATAATAAACTGATTAAGGTATTATTAAACATAGTGGATCCGTTCACGCCCCGGGCGTTATTGGCTAAAGCCTGTCACGTGAACTTGTTGTCTTCCCGTGGAATTTATTTTGCTATGACGGACATCTTGAGGGTCGGTTAGGGCCAGGTTAGGATTTGTGGGGTCGTTTAGGGTCAAATTAGGCGTCGTGAGGGTCGTTTAGAGTCAGATTAGGCGTCGTGAGGGTCGGTTAGGGTCAGGGTTAGTGTCGTCTTTAGAAAACACGGTGAACAACCTTCCACCGCAATCGGCAATGTTTATCGGTCGGTTCGTTTCAGGTACATACAATCATGTGACATGCAATGACCAATTGCGAGGCGGGCGTGATTCTAGTCCCAGGTATAGGCTCACGTCGGGCGTGACTGTATCCGCCACCATTATTAAATCCTTATCAGTTCGTCACTCTTGCCTTTGGACACTCGATTCGTTGTGGCGTATTGCTACGATTTGCGTAATTCAGTAAGGATTATTCTCATTTTGTTTGGATATTCTAGTGTTTAAATTAAAATGGAGTTCTGCTTTATATAGACTAACGGATATTTTATTTTCTAATACCAGTAAGTTACTGTCAATATAGTGAAGCACAGAATCTTATTTATTACTGAAGCGACAACTGCATTCGTACACTGATCATACAGGTTAAGAGTAGTTCACAAGCATTGTAAGCAACCAAGACCTTCCCATTAATTCGGTTTAAAGCAATAAATATGTCTGAAATGACTTCTTTATCTGCACAATGAATAACTACACCAAATCGAGTGGCAAAGAAAAAGCAATTAGCTTTCAGATTGAAAAACATTGTATCATTCAACCAGAGGTCCCCACAACAAGGCATAGGGACTGTTCTCGTCATCTGATGTGAGATACTCCAGTAAGGCAGTACAGAACTCGTCCAAACTAAGCTTTCCATCTCCATTGAGATCCATGGAATCAAAAGCCCTGCGTATGATGGTGATATCCTGGAAGCCAATATTAGCAAGCGATCTGGCATATTCATCTTCTTGTAGAAAGCCATCACCACTGGTATCCAAAATACCGAAAAAATGGCGGCATATTTCCAGATACGCCTGCTTGAATTCTCGGTCATTCC
Organism: Aporrectodea caliginosa; assembly: GCA_020284085.1. Taxonomy (NCBI): domain Eukaryota; kingdom Metazoa; phylum Annelida; class Clitellata; order Crassiclitellata; family Lumbricidae; genus Aporrectodea; species Aporrectodea caliginosa. The sequence goes on along the minus strand of JACEVL010000507.1, from coordinate 2,194,057 downwards.
TCTGTTGTTTCACGGACTCTGCGAAGATGGATGCAGTCAACAATCCGTTGTCATCGGATCCCGCGGATTTCATCCATTGCCGCCATACCTGTGGTGACATTTACATGTACAAGGCTAGCAGATAGTCTATAAATAGTAGGTAAGAGTGAAAATATGAAAGATGATATTCAGCAAAAGTTTTCTAATAGTGATGAAAATTAGTCAGCATGTTAGTATAAATAGTGTTCAAAGTATTTTTGATTTTGTTTGAGACTTCTGACTGCGCCGGCGGTAAAACTTTTATAACATGAAAATCTTTGGAAAACGTCCATGTACTGAATTATTTTTTCTTGAACTAAATATCGTCCAGCGATTACATATTCACGAAATACACGTTAAAATCAGAATCCAAGGAGAAGGTAATTCCAGATGAAAAGCCCACAACCGAAAAAGAACGGCGCAGCCTAATAGCCAAGAGCCCGTGGAACTAGGAGTAGAGCGAAGCACTCGACGCGCTGCTGAATTTAGGGGCCCGATAGCGCATTGGATAACACACTGGCATATAGAGCGAGAGGTACCGAGTTCGAGTCCCGTAGAGCGGACATGCTTTGTAGGCTGCTATTAGCGCCATGTATTGCAGGCTGTCTGTTCTGTTAGTAGTTAAGATTTATGTCTTCTGTCGTTTGTGTTCTTGTGAATTGTTTCAATTGCATAACATGTAATGTACAGCGCAGTGCGTTTGTCATGCGCTTCAATAAAGAAAAGATTATTATTAACATCGGACACTGGGCGGTAAAGATCGCGCAAGTAAGATGGCACACAGTCAAGAACGCAACGAGATAGCGGAGCAGCAATGCGGTTTGAAATCCGCTGAGACACAGGCAGCCAATGCAACACATTACGCATGTATGCAGAGACAAAGAATTTAGGAAGCCGCCCAATCAGCCGTACGCAGAACCCGATCTACATGTAGTCGCCCCAGGACTCCAAAGGGAGGCCATCAAGTAAGGAGCAACATTACTCAATTCGACCGGTAACGAAGCCGTTAACAAGGACATGAGAGAGAGAGAAAGACAGAGAGACAGAGAGAGACACCACTCGGAGCTAACGAAGCTGGTAACAACAACTCCGTGCAACTAGGTTCACATGTTGAGAGAAGTAAGCCCGGAGTCAAGAGCACTGCCAGGTCATGGACTGCGAGGGAAAGGTTATGTGAGGAAAGCGCAGGGTAAGATGGGAAAGTCGATACCCTCAAGATCCATCCGACGAACTCACACCAAAACCTCGCCTCTTGCTATCTCTCCACAGGTCTTTAACTCAAAACGGAAAACAATGTTTTTTCAAGTATCCCAACCCGATTCCATCACCTCCCTCGCTGTATCAACTCTAAACACAATCTACTTTAGCCGTCTGACTTTCGAAGGCCGTGAATTTTGATCTGCAACCGATTGCACCCCGCCGCCTATTGACTATGTTTGACTAAGCGCCTGTGAATAAGCTGGTTTCCGCGACTTCGCTTTTTGGGCGATGTAGAAATTTCGAGATTACGATTCTAATAGAATTAAAGTTTGGATTATGAAGAAAGAGTCGAACCTTCGAGCTCTGTCAGTAAGTTAATACTATAATAATATAGTATTGTGATATTATCACAAGTCAAGAAAGGTTAAAGAATTATATGATAATATGCAAAGGCACCATGGCAGCAGACCTAAGTACAAAGAGTAGGTCGTCATCAATAAACGTAAAAGAGACTATTTTAAAATTATACTTACTTTAACGAACACCGCTTTGAGCTCTTTCCTTTGAAGGGGATCGGCTTTTTCAGCGTCACATTGATGCTCAGCCAGGTCCACGAAATCTTGCAGCGAGACGAATCCGTCGTTGTTCACGTTAAAGTGTTTAAAGTACGTCTTAACCTTTCTGGCCAAAAATTCTGACATCTTGAATCGATATTAACGGGATTGCCTGTTAAGAAAGTTTTATCGGTTAACAAATAGTTAAAGATGTTTTAGGCCTACTGCCGTATAAAAAGACCTTTAAAGACTGGTGTTGGTTATCGAGTGAGTTGGAAGTAAGATAGTCATTGATCCGAGACAGGACTATGCTTTCGGTTAGTTTAGTGATGGGTGAGAGGTTGGAGATAGGTCGATAGTTAGAAAGGATTTCTTTATCGAGCGATGGTGTATTAAGGAGTGGAGTGACTAAAGAATGTTGTGAATTCTTGCAAGAAGACCGATGTGGGACTTGAGTATGAAGAGGAGGAAGGAGATCGGTAGACATCGAAGATGGTTAGTATTGTGTTTATCTATGTAAAATTACTATAAGCAATTAAATTATTAATTGTGACTTCGTGTTTATCTATGTTAAATTAGTATAAGTAATTAAATTAATTATTACTTCGTATTTATTTATGTTGCAGCATTTTCACTAGATTTAACAGTAAGTTAATAACAAGCGCATTAAAAAATTTCTTCACTTTCAAAAATGCGGGCTTCTCAAAACTGCGGACCCGGGTGCTGCAGCACCCTTAGCACCCCCTTAATGCGGCCTGATGACAGTAATCTTCACAGTGCCTATCTGTGTTTGTTTGTCTTGTCTTCAACCATCCTCGATCCGAGGGTTGGTCGCTCCATGGACAAGTCTTCTCCACCTTTTTATTTGTTTGTTTGAGCAAAGTATTAAATTGACTTATGTCGACTAAATGCTTTAATGTTGTTATAACTTGAAAATTTCTAAGCCTTGCGGTTTCTGTGAGATCTCAGTATACTTACACCGAACAATATGCTGTGCAACGATGAGAAATCTGCCGAAGTGTTTAACTGGGGAGTCAAGTCTAGGCCCATATATACACATCTGTTTTAATTTCACGAAATTTATGAACATTAATTCTCAGATTAAATCAAGTTATCATCTCATTATATCGAACGCTGGGGCAGAGCTAGCGACATATTTCATACAAACACCACTATACCCCTATGAGGAGTCTTACACTGGCCTTGTTTAATTCTCGTAGTGTATACGCCCAGTGCTGCCGTGGTAAATAAAACACGCTACAGTAGCCTACAGTCTACATGTTATTTATCCGAAAGACTTAAGGGATGGGTTGGTGAATGGGAGGGCTGTGCTGCTGTGCAGCCTGCGCCCACCTTCCCATAAACTGATTATAAAACTGGCAATAATAAGCGATTATTACAATGATTAGGCCTTTTTATTGGAATTCGGTACTACCTAGACCAATCAAACAACGCCAAGTTAGAGCAATATAAATTTTAAAGTTGTTGTTGCATCTCCCCAGGTCAAGCAAAAAAAATAATTAAATTTCAAACGGTACAGTAGCCTACTAAACAACGGTTGCTCATAAAGTTTTATTTCCAGGTGGCCGACGATCCTGATAGAGATGATAGAGGAATACGACTTGCAACTAGGCCTAGTCCAGTGAAAACACGGCGATTAATGGCGTTAGGAAGACATAATAATTCTCCTCGGTTAAGCCACCGAAGGGCAGGCGATAAAAGCGCAATATAAGGCAAAAAGCCTGTCACAAAAGAACTTATCAGAGAAGCGTTCCCCTTCCCCCTCCACTGGACGCTTGACTACGTCCCCTCGGAATCAGAAGAGAAGATGGTCAGCGGCTCATCGCCTTCGGACTTCGACGTCGACGACGGAAGAGGACTTGGTGATCCTCAGCTCCGAGTTTGACTAAAACTAGTGTTTCGGCGGAATCTGCCGAGCAAGGGACGTTCAGGCGAACTGACGCTGGTCAGTTTAGTTAACTTTTCTTCAAAATTCCGGGTGATTGGGAGAATAACTCCGTTTTGGATTAGTTTGCCCGCAGACCGGGCTAACATTTTGAGTTTAAGGGGCATTTGTACCCAACGTTGGGTTGTGGCACCTCTATGTCGTCACTAGATTTTCTGTGGGGTGATTATCGCCGTGTCAGGAATTGAATTTATGAACTCGTAATTATTTTAACCTTTGGTTTAATTCCCTGAAGAACCCCGTCAGGTTCGATAGAGTTTGAACAGACTAATCGAGAACGGTTGAGAGTAAGTTAAATTTTTGGCAATTGCCACTAATGAACTGTGGTATCGGCGCTTTCAGTTATGATTAATCATGTCTTCTGGAGGAGGGTCCGCCCTCGAAATAGGGTCTCGGCTATGCGGTCTTCTCCAGAAACGCTTGTGGAAGAAACGCATGGGCGTAGCCAGAAAAAAAATTCGGAGGGGTTTTAAGATTTCGAAGGGGTTCCAAAGAGGTCTCTGACTCCATATAGACTCGAATCAAGATGATCTTTTCAACGAATTCATCAATCCTATACCCACTCCTCAATATTTATATATTTTGTCCAATTTCTTTAGAGCAATGGCTTAGCGTATCCAATTGAGCAAATTTGTGACATGATTAGGGCGCAGAGGTAGGCGTATTATTTATTTGTGCGTAACATGACAAATTTGAAATTTTTCAGCAAATATCCTCACTGGTTAGTTTGTCTTGTCTTTACAATTTCAACATAACTTATATTGATGTACGAAAGAAGTGAAATGGGCTTAGAATAAATTGAACGAGAGTCTTTCACCTTTATTAAATTCATAATTTGAAATTTCATCGTTATCGCTGAATTTAATTACATTTATGTTATGATATGAGGCGATAAACAACGATGTTGTTTTGGAAGTCTGAAATTTTATTTAATTGAATTCATTATCTATGTAGGATGTAGGCCACGCTTGCAATATGAGATGGCATCTTGGTAGGAGAAGACCGGCTGTTGCTGGCTCCTTCTGATTGTATTGGATGAGGGTTTTTCAGCGAAATGTAGAGTTCTAAAAATAAAAATTGGCAGCCCACTTAATTCTAGAAAGTTGTGACTTTAAAACACTGATAAATGGCTGATACTCCAAAACTGGCTCATTCAACCACACATGTGTCAAACGATTCTGCATGTTTTACCTTCGTAACAGATAGGCTGAACTTCAACGGATATATAGCTTAGACATTTAAGCGGGACCCTGAAAGTTATGTATCTACTATCAACAGGGTCCGATTTGTCAAAAAAGAAGCAGGGGGTCAGAAATCTATAGAACTATTAAAAATTTTCGGAGCCGCAGTAATATTTTTTACCCCCTCCTCTTATGGGCCTTCCCAGCCAGAGATGGGCACAATTAGTTAAATTGCTTATCGATTAAAATTAGATTTAGCAAAATCTTGTAGCTAATCGATCAGGAGTGGAATTAGCTGCTTAGCTAATTAATTAGCCAATCGATTAGAATTTAATCGATTAGTTAGCCTACCCATCTCTGTTCCCAGCATTCCTTATGTTTTCTTCCCAACACCCATCATCAGTATAATATACAATACATGTATGTGTATATATATAAAATTATGTATATATACACAATACAATACAAAGTATACAGAACACCATTTGTAAATTGCTACAGTACAATGCAACTTTTGTTAACAAAACAATTGCCTGCTGTCACTGTGTGTTTTGCTTCAATCAGAAATTTCAAATGAAATTGTGAAGATTAAATAAAAATAAAAACCTGGGAAGCCACCACACCTTGGCCAATGTCAAACAGCCACAAATAAGAATATGTTCATACCTTAAAACACTTAATAAGCTTATTTGATTAACAATGGAGCTTTCCTGACCTTTTTCTGCAAAATTTCTCTTGACAGTTTCAAAATCAATTTTCTGGCAATACTCAAACTGGCCAAATCCACAAGATAATCTTCTTGAGACATTGCAGACCTTACAAATTCTTAATTAGCTTGAATTTGCTGAATGATCTCTCTGCAGAGGTTACTGTTTCCGGAATTAACAGTATAACCTAAACTCACACAAACATTTGGAAATAGCTCTGAAAGATTGACTGTGTTAATAAGTTCAACAGGTCAATGGTGTAAATTTTGGGCACATCCAAAAATTGTCTTATGTACGGAGGATAAATGTTTAATTTCTGTTGTGAAATCCTGACCATTAAGGAAAGCAAAATATTGCTTTGCTAAAGTTAAAGTTTTTCTTCCAACAAACAGGCAGACATGGTTAGATATAAAATTATTTCCACAAGCAAGGAAACCTTTCAGGGCTCCTGATCTGTCACCATACATTTTGGACGGCTTATCTACAACTTTTACTTTTCATATCTGAAGGCTTAAATAAATATATGCATAAAATGGAAAAAACTGCAAAATAAGTTCTATAATGTCAGACAGATGAACAGCAGAAGAGCTAACCTTCCTGATGATGAGGCTGACCGCTGGTGATGTTGGAAACTGGATCCCATGACTCATTTCAATTGGGGTGCGTGTAATGAATGGTGGCTGAGGCCTATAGGAGACTGGAGAAAGCTTTAGTAGCATTGACCTACAGATGTGAAGGGCACTGTAGGCTAGCAGGGCACTATCAATCATACGCTTGCTGGACCTTGATCGGTAACTCCTCCGGCTCAGCCAGAAACTACGCTCCCGGCCCTCTGGGCCCAGGAGCAATGAACCGGCTGCACCCTCTCATAGGCCCTGCCTGTCATAGTAACCAAGTGACAACGCAGATGAAAGTACGGTGGCCGAGAGGAACCAAGTTGTTGTATTATCTGAAAGGATAACCCTATTCCGTAAAAGTATATCCCAATATCAACCTACATCAGGCCGATTGGTCATAATGGAGACTATATTTTTTATTATGGAGTCATTTGGAGTAGGACTGTGTGTAATGAAAGTGAGGGGGTCCAGCCGACCCCCCCGGGGGTCGGCCAAAGACCAGAAGCATGGGGGTCAAAATGAGAAGCAGGGGGGTCCAACCCCCCCCGACTCCCCCGGCAAATCGGACACTGACTATCAACACTTTAAGAACGGTAAAGTTTAGTATCGTTCTGTGACCAAACTCCGCAGCTCAAATTTGGGCTCAGAAGCGTAAACAGTAAGAACACTGGTCAAGTCTTCAAATGAAATTTTGCCACAATGAATTAAAAAGCACAAACAGCCATAGAAAGATTATTTCCTGGTGCAGTCTGTGAATCGTAGACTCCAAGAGAAATCCGTCAGGACTTCTGTTTTTGAACTAAAAGTAACTGATGACCATTTATCTAGTTTACAAAAGTGTATAAGCACGAGAGACCGCTCTTATTTCATCCGTATGTTATCAATTTGAGATAGAGCTAATATGTCTTTTAGGATCTATCCTTTTAATTTCAAATAACTGTAGAAGCAAAGACATACATGTATAATGACGATGCTATGAATGAGAGATGGAAAGGATAATGAACTTTACTCTTGACCAACATTGCAGATCTTCGTACGCCTGCAGGGACGTTAAAGAAATTTGCTTTAATAGCAGATCTTGATGTCTAGTTATTCGTCAGATGGCCTCGTTATACCGTGCTTAGCTAGCGTATAGGCATGCATTTCTGCCATTATTGCATAGTGGGTGACAGTAACTACCAGCTGCCATCAACGCCATAGATTCACTGTTTTTTTTATCAAGAGACTGGATTGAAAAGTTTCAAAGGACAATTATTTTTGGGATAAAAATTTGAACAGCTGGTTTGATGTGCTTTGCTGCTTACAGGTATTTACAAACATCTGAAACCTTAGATTAGTTTTTTCACAAGTTCCTATCAGAAGTTTCAATGCTTTCTTCTATAGATATGTCTTTCTGGAAGTTGCCAAATCTGTTTTCTCGTTCAGGTGAGTTTCATTCCGGATGAAATAGGCACTGGCAATGGCTTTGAAGAAGAAGCTAGGAAAATTGTCCTATTAAGTGTCCAGGGTAATTTGCAGTGGTTTTATCACAGACTACACGTCTTCTGAATCACGTAAAACTCTTGCTATATCATGTCATGTTCTGTAATGAATGACGGTAGGTATTGAAACTCGGTTGTGGCCCAGACCGCAAGAGCGCCCATGCGAACCGTCTGCCGTCACTAAGGAGCCTCAAGGACAGACATGCGACAAACACTTGCTTGGTCGGAGGCGAGACAGACAGCAAGTTATCAGCCTTGTCGACCAATCGCAAACCGTAGGACGTGATAGGAAGCCAAAGTGTGTATAGTCTCACGGCTTGACTACAGTGTTGTAAGAGATTACATCGTTTACCCGAGGTTAGTGTAAATCTTTAATTATTAATTATTCACTATTTA
>JACEVL010000507.1:2178437-2183437 GCA_020284085.1 Aporrectodea caliginosa | reverse complement strand
GTTTCGGTTGACCTGTTTTGTCAGTGTTAAGAGCAGCTCGATTTCTAGACTAACCTGTTCTTATACGCCAGAAGAACATCCTTCACTATTCTCTAACCTGTAATACTCTCTTTACAGGCAATCCTCTGATTGTCGACTCAAGATGTCAGACTTTTTGGCCAGAAAAGTTAAGACGTTTTTTAAACGCTTAGATTTGAACAACGACGGCTTCTTATCGCTGACAGATTTCGTGGAAATGGCTGAGCATCAATGTGACGCTGAAAATGGCGATGCGGTTCAAAGGGAGAAGCTTAAAGCGTGTTTTGCTAAAGTAAGTTATTTTTAAAAATAGTCTCGTTTACGTTTATTGATGACGACCTACTCTTTATATTTAGGTTTGCTGCCTTGTGGGCGTTTGCACAGAATCGCTTAAATCTTTCAGTTTTTTTTACTTGTAGGGTAAAAAATTATAGTCTTAACATTCCGTGATGAAGTTTATGACAGAGTTTGAAGATTCAAGCCCTTCCTTCGTAAGCCAAAGTTCAACTTTAGACCATGTCCAAAAACCCTCTTTGGTTGGTTTTGAAAAACAATGCAATCCGGAGTGAATAAGGACTATCGTGGTCTGGCGGATGACGGATGGCTATAGCATAAATGTTCTCAGATTTCTTTTATTGAACCTCAGTATTAAAAAAGTAAGTAAGTAAGTGTGTTCTTTATTAAACGCTGGCAAACGCACGGCGCTGTACATACAAAGTTATACAAAGTTATCAAATAGTAGCGAAAAAGTTAGTAAATAATAAACTAAAAAACACTATATGGCTTAGCTGTACAACATCCTAGCCAGGAAACCACGCCTGGTGAGGGAATCAAATCTAGAAAGAACACGATTATGTGAGCGTGGGCGCAAATCGTGACCAGTATATAGGACAGGGGGTAGTAGGTAATGAAGGATATGTCCGGGATTATTTAAGATATTTCTAAAAAGGTCATGGTCGGCTTTTTACAGAGTTCCTCAAAAGTGGGGAAAGATTTTGGTAGGAAGCCAAATCGTACCAGCTTGGTTCCTGTTTGCTGGCAAAGCCCCACCACACTTGGGAACAATAAAGCATTCGGTTGACAGTGGTGGACCGGACCACATCATATAGCCTGACTCCCAAAAGCCCATGCGAGATTAAAATACGATGGGCGTGGAGAGATTGCTTGGCCCGTACACAAATCTTTTGGATATGGGAGGAAAAACCGAGCTTTGCGGAAATCTCGATACCTAATATATTCAGGGATGTGACCCTTTTTATGCCACGTATAATTGGAGGACCTTGTTCAAGATTCACATTTGGTCTGGTCAAGATAATTTTGTTAGATTTAGAATGGTTTAGGTGGAGATTACATTTGCGAGCCCAGGCACTAATGTGATCTAATTCTGCATCCGTGGTGGAAATATTTGAAGCCAAGATCAAAAGATAGCAATCATCAGCATATTTGAAGATATAATTGAAGCTGTGGAGAGGTTTAAGACCGGAGTTGGCCACTAAGAAGTTTGCTGGGCCCATGCGAGAACCCTGTATTATACTAGCATTGATGTGAGCCAAGGAAGAGATCACGCCGCGGAACTTGGTGCAATGACTACGATTACTCAAGAGGGAGAGAATCCAGTTGAAGATATTAACAGGTATAGGTAGAGAGGCCAGTTGATCGGCCAAGTAAGAGTGCCTGACTGTATCAAAGGCTTTGGAGAAATCTAGAGAAATAAGGCGGACCTAAGGTTCAGATTTAAGCGAGTTAAGAATACAGTCAGTGATGGCTATGAGTGCAGCAGAGGTAGAACCAGAAGGCCTGAAGGCGAATTGGTCAGCAAAGGGACGGTTCTCAACATGATTAGTGAGGATAGGATAGATGTACAGGCGCACTATAAGTTTTTCTAACAATCTACACAATACTGATGTGATAGAAATAGGCCGGAAATCAGCCTCGGAGGCTGGGTTAGGGATCTTAGGAATAGGGGTAATGGAGCTAGACCTCCATTGGTCAGGAACACAGGAATTATGTGTCGAGAGGTTGAATAGGTATGTTATAGGTTCAGCCAGGAGGTGAGCCATGTTGGAAAGAAGCCAGGCAGGGATCTGGTCAGGACGAGTGGAGCTTCCACAGACAGAGAATAAGGCGGTGTAGGTGCCAAGAATCCCAAATTTTGGCGGGCAAGAAACAGACCCCCCGATCGCACAACGCATCGTTGGCTGATGGTACTTATCATCGGTCGAGATATCTCGATAATGTTGATTGAGGGTTTCAGAGTTTATATGACTAAATGAAAAATCATTGTTGGAATTGCGCCCTTTCCGTAGACGGTTAACCTCAGACCACAGCTTCTTAGAACCCCTGCACAGTCCATCAAAGGAGACGGTGTTGCTCTTTAAGATGCTTTGGTTGATACGGTCTGCAACTGCCGCAGCCGCCGCCGAATGGCCACGTCTAAATGGTCTGTTACGCTTCCGCAGAAGATGTTTGAGGAATGGCGTCATGTACGGCGGATCACGTTCTTTGATTGTAATCTTTTTGATAGGGAAGATATCATCTGTAGCAGTTAATATGGTTGAGTAGAATATGTCAAAGGATTCCTGTGTAGATTGACTATTGTACATAGAACTCCAGTTGAAATCTTAAAGGAAATTCTGCATCCGAGTAGATGCGAGAGAAACCTGAATTGAACATTGTGTCAGAAATTATTTATTTTTGAGTTTTGTGATAATTAAGAGAAATCACAGTCACTACAATCTAATCTAAAACTTCCCTAGGTATTTCTCATATACAACATGTATGCTCTATTTATATCTAAAAGCCTGGTAATGTCACAGGTATGGCGGAAATGGATGAAGTCCGCCGGATCCGATGACAACGGATTGCTGACTGCATCCATCTTAGAAGAGTCCGTGAAACAACAAAGGAATGACCCAGAATTCAAGGAGGCATATTTGGAAATATGCCACCATTTTTTCGCTCTTATGGATGTCAATGGTGATGGCTTTCTGCAAGAGGATGAATACGCTAAATCACTTGCTGATTTTGGCATCCAGGATACTAGCGTCATACGCAGGTCTTTCGATTCTATTGATCTCAACGGAGATGGAAAGCTCAGCCTGTGCGAGATTTGTCATGCTTTATGGGAGTATCTGACATCAGAAGATGAGAACAGCCCCTATGTGCTTGTGTGGGGACCTCTGGTTGAATGACGCAATTTTTTTCATTCTGAAAGCTTATTCCTTTTTTCCTACTCGTTTTGTTATAGTTATTCTTTGTACAGATTAAGAAGTCAGTTCAGACATTTGTATTGCTTCAAGCTGAATTACTGTGTATCCTTTTTGCTTACAGTGCTGATGAACTACTTGTTGCCTGTGTGATCAGTGTGCGAATGCAGTTGTTGCTTCGTTAATAAAGACGATTGTGTGCTTCACTGTGTTGACAGTGGCTTTCTGGTATTTGAAAATTAAATAGCCGTTAGTCTATACTTATAGAATGCATTGTCAACATTAAAACAAGGCAAGGCAGAACCAGGATCATCCTTACTGAAATACACAAATCGTGGTGGACATGTTGTTATTGCCTGGGTAAGCTTTTATTATTGAACCTTGGGCCTCGCATCTTTTGAAGTAATGTTTGGATAGCTTTCTTATCTGACTCGTTACAGTCTAATTTGGCTATGCCGCTTCTCGTAATTTTTCTGTGCCTAAATATGGCATCGTGCCATTCCCACTATGTTTTGCACATTTAAAATGTTATGAGATAAGTAAGTCCAACCTGTTTTTATTATTTCATTTAATTTCATTTGTTGATATAAAAATAAAGATATGCCATTAAATATGCCCGCTATACCCGTCGATTTTTTGCTTCTAACTACTGATGCTGATACCAAGATGTATAGCGTTAGTGATAACATACAAAGTAAATAAACAATCGTCAGTTCACACAGTAACAACCAGAGTTGGATTGTCTTGAGACACTGTCTCGGTCTCGAGACGTCTCGAGACAGGTTTTTCGATGTCTCGGTCTCGGTCTCGCACCCCAATGTCTCGGTCTCGGTCTCGAGATCATTTCTCGACTTTTTAGAAACTGTCTCGTAACGAAAGTCTTGTCTTTTTGGAAACTGTCTCGAAGCGAAAGTCTTGTTCTCTTGTAGAAGCGGTCTCCAAAGTTTTCGGACAAACTGTATTTTGTTAGGAACTTCGTACAGTATTGCGCTGTAAAACTGTCTTGGTTAATCGGAAGTGCCAAACAGACAGGAAGTTTAAAAAAGCCGTGTTTCTGGTATTAAGATTTAAGAGTATTGAAAATGGCAGTCTTAGGTTTGCACTTTCAGTCCAAAATTTCCAAATATCTTAAAATGTCTCATAAAGAGCCTGAAATCGTGAAATTTGCATTCACGCAGTTTGAAATCAATGAAAACCAAAATCAATGGCATGCCGTTCGTCGTTTGTGCAAAGCCAAGATAAGCGAAACGCTTTTAGCAACATCTAGTTTCTCAAGGTGAGTGATGTGACTTATGTCGCTAAATCGCTAATAGGCCTAGGGCCTATAAATTATATGGAATTTTGTTGGTGTAAAATTTAGAATATTTAGAATATTTCAGAATGGCTGAAATATTTAATTTCTTTATAGTTTATACAGTTCAGGTGATCGGCTGATTTCAGTGACTTGACCCTTGTATTAGACTTCAAACGTTGAGAAAAATTATTTCGGGACTTGGGTCCAATGTGCATTTAACTCGTTTTGAACTGTCTCGAACTGTCTCGGACCTGGTGTCTCGTCTCGGACTCGGACCCCACTGTCTCGGTCTCGGTCTCGAACCCCACTGTCTCGGTCTCAGTTCGGTCTCGAGTTTTATGTCTCGTATACAAGTCTGGTAACAACCATCGGTCAGACTGTATGATCTTAAGGTGAAATGTAAAGTTCTAAAAGACTATAGTTGGCCCCAGTAAATTCTGGTGCAAAATGTAGGCCTACAGCTCTAACCACCACAGGTGGCT